>JANPWX010000043.1:817116-947195 GCA_024734555.1 Trochalopteron elliotii
ACAAAAGAGGGGAAAGGGACAGAGGGTTTACAGTTGTGCCGAGGCAGAAGCGGCTTCTCCTGCAGGCAGATGTGGGACGTAGCTTGGTAATGCTAAGACAAGTCATCATCTGCGCCTCACACTTCAGCTTTTTACCCTGTAGTGCTACCTGAGTATATTTCCCCTCATAAGCCCATGAAAGAGCTCAACTCCTTGGACAGTAGGATGCTGAACCTAGAATAAAGCCTATAATTCAAATCCTATCTCACTTTTTCATACTTCCTAATAAAGCTTTTCAGTGTCTGTCAAAAGCATAAATATTCCTTGTCTGTAGTTGTTATTAATAAGATGGACTTTGCAGTACGTATTGCCTGTGGCATTACGTTATCAGGATTTCTCTGATTTGTCCAACTAAATAAACTGTACTTACAAACAGATGTTTGAAAACCGTCCATCACTTCAGCATAAACAGTATTCTATCTCAGCACCATTTATGTTCTCTTTTGGCATACAAACTAATGTAGAATAAGGAGTTTTCACGGACGCTTTGGTTAATATTTGCATTGTTATATGGTGCTATTAAATGCATCAATGCTTATTTGAGAAACCGCTCAGCTTTAAACTGAAGATCAAAGGGGTTTATTTTGTTAAGGACACCTTTGTTTGGGTAGCCACTTTGATCAAATAAACCAATATCGCAAGAATTCTGACTGAAATTAAATGAATGAAGCCAGAATAACCATTAACGTATTCTAACATTGAATTTCCTCTTTCGCACAACGTAAAGCCTGCTCCTTTACACTTGACAGACAGATACTTTAAAAAGAAGATCACAGTAGCGGACAGGAGCTGCCAGGGACTAACACCGGTGAAGACAATTTTCGAGTAATTTCTACATTTAGCTTTTTCTCCCCACTGTTTTTTAGAGATTATAAACAAGCTGTATGTTGCCAGCATAATAGTATAGCATATCTATCCCTGTTGCAAGGAGTCGAAACTATTACCAAAAGACTGCTATCTCCCTAAACCCAACTAAAGGTTTTAATTTTCTTTTCCTCCGTTCAAACACTCGTGCTAGTCCAACACAGAGGCAACGATTCAAACAGCCCTGCTTTTTGTCCTTGTATTACATGCTGTAAAAAGCAGCGGAGGTGAAAAGAGTGATCCTACACATACGTATGTTTAAATTTATCTCAAACTAGTATATAATAACCCCATTTTTGCACAAATATTATGCACTTAGAATTGATTTTAAAATAAATTAATGGGGACACTGCGCCTGCAAAAGCCGACCGTCAGCCCAGAATTGGAGATAACCAGCAACGCTTGTCAGGAGTAAAGTACTTTTTCACTCCTTTTTATTCCAGCGCCTTTGAGACACTACCTTAGGGCGTACCTGGGTAAGGCTGGTGTACTAGTGGCTTTAGTTTTATGGCTGAGGTTGTGACATTTCCCGACCCGACGTGCAGGGACTCAGAGCCCTCAGTCCCAGGCCAGCTGCGCCGAGACAGGTCACGCACCGACGCACGGCCGATACCCAGAGAAAATTCTGAATTAAACAGAATCCGAATCGTACTTAAAGAAAACTCATGCGTGAGGAAAGCGCGTGTATTTTTTCTCCCTGCAGATAACACAATACTCAGCTGAGGGAATAAACAACATGACTTCCAAGCAAAACAAAACCCAAGTGGGCAACAACGCGCTGCTCTGAGGGAGCCGGTCCGTTTCCATTGACTCCCAGAGCAGCTCCCAGCTCATGCCGCATTACTGACTCGGAACAGACTAACCAGCTAGGAGTTTAAACAGTAGGAGAGAGCACTACCTTTTTTTTAACCACTTGATCTTTTTTAACCACTTAATCTTGGGGTTAAAACCCCAAAATTTCTCTTTCACTCTAAGTAGCAGAAACATTTTCGTGAGCCAAGGGAAAAAATCCCGCAGAGGCTTTTTACTGAAAGAGTGCAGCGAGTAAAGGGACTGCTTGCAAAGAAAGCTTGGTACAATTTTAGGGCTGTCACTTTCAGCAGAAAAGAAAATGTTTTTCTGTATAATGAACATGAGGTAATAAACTTAAGCAACTACCGTTGACTTTGTTTGGGAGATTTGTTGAAACCGTTTCTACAGCTCATTGATCTGGGATCAAAGAAAGAAAGGTGTGTTTTGAATCTAAGCCGAGAAAGTAAAAGCTCCCTGGTTTGTACAGAAAATGTTGGCAATTTGTGACCCTCCAAGTTCCCCTGGAGTCACAGACAAATTATCTCCCTTCTTTTTTAGCTTTTTGTTTTGACTGTTTGGGTATTTCGAATTGTAACTTTAAAACACACAGCGCTGCCCTGCTTCTGAGTCCAGTCGCCCTCTGTGCTTAGACTTCACTTCCCTGCAGCGTTTAATAGGGAGCTTCTTCTGACACTCCTGAAACCTTCGTGGTCGCACGACTCCTGGGGTCATTCGTTAACTTTCCCAACCTAACAATGCCACCGAGAGTTCATCCTTCTGATTTATTGACCTTTTAAACCCGCCGGTACACAGCGCGGGGGCGCGGAGTGAGGATCCTCCGGCGAGAGATGTGTTTCTATTTCAGGTCCATTACAGAATGCGGTGTTGGAAGTGGTGCTCCCAGCGTTATCAGAGCCGGCCACAAATGCCACATGAAAAGCAGCAAACATCCGGAGGGTTTCCTGCAAATCGAGCAGTTTCCCAAGACAAGAGCCTTTTTTTTAAGAGCGTATTTAAAGGCAACACAGTTTGCCTCTTTAAAGCGATTCAAAACCACTAAATGAAAGCAGCCAAGCCCGACAGCGTTGCATAGTGCAAGAAATCTCCCCGAATGAAGACTTTTTGGGACTTTGAGTTAGGAAAGTGAGTGTATTGCAAAGGCCCTGGTGAGGAAGGACTCACCATTGAATGGAAAAAAATCAAACCCCAAAATATGAAAAATATCCCTTTCAGAAACTCCAACTACGGAAACACCATTAATTACTTTACGGCAAAGTAATAGTCCCCAGCATCTAGAAAGTTACTACTTCGCCTGCCTCACTTTAATCTGCAAGCTGCTTTCCAGCAAAAGCACACAGTCCTGAGGAAAGCTCGAGGCTCTCAACTGCCCTCAGCAATCGAAGCGGAGCCGCTTGGCTGGAATCACGTCCCGTCGCCGCGGGCTCGGGGACGAGCAATTGGCTGCGGGGCAGCACGGCTCGCACAGTGAGCTGCCTACATCCCTCTGTGTGCGGCTGCTTAGGGGGGTGTTAAGCCACGGTGTCCCGGCATTTTAGGACTGAGTCCGGCGGGGGGAGCGGGACGTGCGCGACTCCCATTCCGAGGTAAGAGCTCTTTCCTCCCCCGGAGGACAGGAGTGAGGTGCCCACTGCCAGGTGTTGGCCGGCAGGCTGAGGGAGAGGCTCGGACCCCGCTGCTGCCCCGCTCGGCCCTTTCCCCCGGCGCTCCCGCTGGCTCCCCCTCGGGACGGCCCGCTCTCCCGCAGCCCATGGATGCCGAGTAGAAGCGGGAAGTCTGAAAGGGGCTAGAAAGAAATGCCGTGCATTTATCTACACGGGGGGCCCGGGCTCCGCAGCAACCAAACCCCGCTCCCCCGGGGTAGGGCAGGCATTGCGGTGTTTCCCTTTGGGCAGGCTCAGCCTTGGGTCTGGCTAACGCACAGGAGGAAGGAGAGCCGTGGACTACCTTCCTATTTCTCCCACCGTTTTCTCTCGGTGATAGGAAATACATATACATATACATATACATATACATATACATATACATATACATATACATATACATATACATATACATATACATATACATATACATATACATATACATATACATATACATATACATATACATATACACACATGTTGCCATCCATCGTTCTTTCAACTACATGGTGCCATGTACCATTCCCGTGGCACTGCAGAGAAGGACGGTCGGAAAACTTCCTAGTCTGAAGGAAATGGCTTTTCAATGAAGATATCGAGCGTTAATGGTGAATTCTGATGGTACACGTCCCAGAAGACCTGCAGTGCAGGAGAGAGGCTGGATCACGGCTTCTCCTAGGAAGGGGTTAACTCTCGCCGACCGGGCTGCTTGGGCTTGGTTCTAACGCGCCTTGTAACGCCCTCCCTGCCCCCGTCTGAAGGCAGAAACCAAGTGTATGGGAACCAGAGGGAAGAGAGACATTTAATTGACGGGAGTGCTAGGTATTTCTGTAATACCTCTCCCAGACAGACAATAGGTGGACCCAAACAAAGTTTGAATGACACTGAAACAACATTATTTTCATGAGGAAACCACAGAAGTGAAACTTTCCTCATATGGCCAACAGCATAATGTAGACCTAAGTCTCATCACTCTTTATACTAATAATTTACATCCTCCTTTAATACAAGGATAAATTTATGAGACCAATATCACAGACCTGTTGTATATTCCTAAAATAAAATGTCAACAGTTTGATTACATGAGTTTCCAACTTCATTCTGGTTTTGGTGCCCTTTGGTTTGAGAATGGGTTGCATAGACCATGAAGCAGTACAGTAGCTGAGAGCAGTTAGAAGCCTCCTACACTTGAATTTCCAAGAACAGAAGTCCTGTTATTTTTAATGTTTAAGTATTTCCAAGTCATTAAAAAAGAAAAAAGAAAAAAAAAAAAAAAGGGAATGCCTTATACAATGCTGGACTCACTCCAACAGTTCAGGGATCTGATCTGACCTAGGCAATTTGGCCTAGCCTCTGTATTTATGCTGGTTTTATGTCAGTGGAGCTACTGCTAACTTGTTCTACTGCAAGATTATTCTGACATGCTAGATACCAAAGCGATGGACTAGTCAAGGACAAGTCATCTAACTGTAGAATTAAAAAGCTGACCCCAGTTACACTGAAATGAGGAAAATTGCTCCACTGGCATCACTCAGCTCCTAGAATACCCTTAATAAGGCCAGAAGTCTGAACATCATAGATATTCTCTAGAAGGTGGGTTTTATACTGTATATAACGCTATTGCAGTCTTGTAATACATGTATTATGTATTGTAATACATATATTTGTATACGTTGCTTTATTTAGTAGGCAGCAGTATTTTACAGTAATTTCAAAGAGTGCAGTTCTTTCTCATTAGCCAGAATAAAAGTGTTTTATTATACAAATGAGAAAGCAGCCGGGCTTGGAACTGGGCAGTTACTTCCAACATGCCAATTACTTATGGTCACAGAAGAGATGATGAGGGATTTTATCATAAAGAAATAATCCTATGATAGCTATGTAGCAGAAATAAGTTAGAAATACTAATGAAAAAACGAAATGAAGGCTAAATCCAAATGTCATCATCTTCCCATCTGCAGTTCTGATGAATCAGCAGCGATGAACAGGTAAGATCAGACAGAAATTAAGGGTGAATTTAGAGCCTCAACAACACTAAAGATGGATAAAACTTTTTCCAAAATGGACAATATGATACATTTATTTTAAAATAAATTCATAATCTCTGCAATTAGAAGTAATGTTAATGTTGTTTAAGAACACCTGTTTTGTTACCTGATCAAAATTCTCTATAAGCAAAACATAGGAATATAAAATGTGATATTATTTAGCAAATTAAAAAACAAATTGTTTCAGGTTTTGACTTTTAAATGTGCCCAGTGGAAATGTTCTGGATTATCTTCATATCTTTGCAATTACATTTCATTGATTAAGTGTACAACAGATGATGCTTGACATTTATTTAGTTAAATAAACTACAAAAAGAAAAAGACCTCATCAGGCAGTTGGAATGTTTGAGAAAATAGTTTGGTTTCATTTCTTGATACCTGCAGATGTTTTGTCTTATGACATTTGTTTTCTTTGAGTACTTTTAATGGAGAAAGCAAATTTTAATTTTCATATTCATTATTTTCTTATTAGTTTATTAATATTAATTAAAATCCCAATTAGATTTCATTTAAGCATAATTTAAAGTTGCAGATTATAAAAAAAGGACATCTGTACATCTTCCAAATCCAAAGCAGTCAATTTGACCATGTTTCTAACACTACCACACTCGCAGTTCTTTCACTGACACATATCTGCTTTCTCTGCTGGGCACAATGAAGTCTACAATTTCTCTGCCTAGAACAATTAATATTCAGTATTCTGAACAACTTTGACTGCCACTGAGCTGTGAGAGACAAGGAAAAAATCCCTCATGGGATCATGCCTGGCACAAGTAGCAACACAAAAAAGACAGCTAAGCTTCACAAACCTCCAAGCTAAAATGAACAGTGCAGGTGGATGGTTTTTTTGAACCAGTCATTATTTCCTGGGTTTGAGGTGTGTTCAGAATTACCTAGCTGCACTTCAGCAGTCACACCCATTTCACTTGCCTGGCCTATTTCTGTTTGAATAAAACCAAGGCTGAAAGTGCCCTTTCCTCCTGCTTTGTCCCCTTAACATCACCTTTTTGTCTTCACAACACCCTTTGAAGGGTATTTACTGAAAGGATGAGAGAGCGGTTATCACACAGAACTGAAACCTTAAAAAAAGAAGACCAGGAATTTCAATAAACTTTCTCTGTAGCTAGATCAAGGACTAGAGATCCTCACTCCTACGGCAAACAACCTGCAAGATCTAAGACGATTTCTGCCCAGCTATCTCCAGTTTACCTGTTCCATTAAGATAGGATGCATGTTTAACTGAGTTCTAGATATAAGTTGCATGAACATTCAGTTTAGAAACATTGCTCCAATGATGAATTTTATGGCCTTTTCAGGTTTTTAAAAATTAGTCAAGTCTTGTTTAGGAGAGAGATTATGTAGGATGAGACATACAGCATCAACAGTTCTCTACCATCACAGCCTGGAGAGGTTTGAATTGAAGAAGGAAGGTGCATTACTAGACAACTTTAATCTCTGGGTTTACATGTGTATAAATACACTTCCCACAAAAGGACTGCATATATTCACACTTCTTTGATTCACACCAGCATCCTGCAAAAAGTAAAGGTAGCAAGTCGCTCAGCATAGGATAAAAGGACAAATACCTAAGAAATCTTAACCAACTACAAAGGCCAGAGCTGGATCTGAAACACACCAAAATTATCTGACATGATTGTAATACCTAACTTTCCATAGGCATCCCTTTGCAGCAGTCTCCTAACCTTCCCTCCCAGCTGGTGAAAAGTTGCAAGATTTGTACTGCAAGCCCTCTGCTGCTCCAGGAAATACAGATGACGAGTGTTGACAGTTGCCAGGAACGCATTATATGTCAGTACATGCAAGTGCCCAAGCACTGTGAGAGCACCATTTGAAAATACAATCTGAATTAATCAACACAAAACACGAAGGTAGTTCAGTTGACAACCACTCAACCACTCACCAGAGGGAGCCCATTTTCCCCAAAAGCCAACATTTGTAGTACAAATGTCAGCCAACCTGCTGGGGCCTCAGAACTACCCCGTTAAAGACTCTACAGCTGCTGGGAGGAGTAGCTGCAAACTAAGGGAGCCACATGGACATACTGTGAGCAGGCAAGGACAGAGTGTAAAGGATTTTTGCAGCTGCTTGATTAGTACTTTCTGCAGCACAAAATGGTCTTTATTGAAGAAGTTGCTACCTTAGACTTTCAAACTGAATGTGTCTGAGAGAAGCCAGCTATGTATCTACAGCATGTCACTGACAGAGGTAAAAATTTTATACTGTCCTAGGTGGGCCTCTTGTTTCTGTTTGTTAGACTGTATTTGTTGCCATTGAATACTTTAAGCCAGGTTCTTGCAAGAAAGGTACTGCTTTTTCAATAAATAAAAAATGCTTTTTCAATAAATTGAAAAATAAATTTTTTTCGAAGAAAGACCCTTCTCACTCTACCTTTCCTCAAGGGGAGAATCAGCCTTCTAATATATTAGTGTATCTCATACATTCTTTAAAGTCCAACTGAAAAAGTTTAGTAATATAATTTGCATTTCAACTTAGCGCAGAATCTGAGCTCATAGCTAACACTGAAACATGTCCTGCTCAGGAAGGACCTGCAGCTCCTTCCAGGGCCAGACTGTGTGTGCACACAATGTTTGGAACAGGGCATGATACAGAAGTCCATTGGCAGCTTTCAGAACCTGGCAGAACTCTAAAAGTGGGGGTTTTGTGTTGCTGGGTGGTTTGGGGTTTTGTTTGGCTTTTTTTTTTTTTTTTTTAATCTTTGGCCAGGTAAACACAAGATCTGTTTAGCAGCAAAACTCCCCTGTTGCCTATCTAAACAGGAAAATCTTGCTAGTGAAGACATACTTACATCTGCAAGCATGTGCTTCTGGCCCTAGAAGATTATCTACAGTTTCATACCTTCTAATATCTGTCTTTTTTTTCCTTCAGTATCATGAAATATTATTAAGTTACTACTTTTGCTTTTGGAGTCTTTTGTGTTCATGTTTGTTTCCTAATTACTGATTAATGAATTCCCTCATCACTTTTCACAGACACTGTGAGGCAGCAGTCAGTAGATGCCACAGCACAGACCTGAATTACTGATAAGTAAAAATCAAGCCCCATTGATTATTTCCCTTCCACAGAAGGCATATTTGTTGGTGCAGTCACTTTTAAAATTTCCCTTTCAAGCTTGCAATACTGCAGCCACATGTTTTTTTGCCACTTGTCAGACTAATTCAAAAGCAAAATCCAAGCAACAAAAATTTGATCTGGGTAAGTAATTATACTTCGTAAGTTGCTAATTATTAGCTGTACATTTTTTTAAAAACTAATTCTCAGAATTTGCTTTGCAGTCTATAGCCTCAGAAACATCCCGAAATAGAGTCAACTAATTTTTATTTAAAGGTGTGATTACAGAACTCAGGCTGAGTCTATCACCTATTTTTGGAAAGATTCCACATTAATGGGGACTCACTGGTCCATCATAGATACTGAACCTCAACACATCATTGGCAAGACACCAGCCTACGAGAACTCCACTCTACAGCAGCCCCAAGTTCATCTGAAACTAAATCAAGAAGACAAAATAAAGATATTCACATGCTCAATTGCATACAGCAATGAGGATGAAATCTGGGAATCCCTTTGTCAGGTGCATACAGCTTTTTGGCTCAGAAGAGCTCTTAGTGTTAAGCACACACAAAATGGTAACATATTCAACAGGCATTCTTTACAATAAAGAATTTGGTTACAGATCTTTTGGTGGTGTGATTATTGATTTTATGCATGTTTTTATAAACCACAGCCTTTTGTGTCACTGGCTCAACATGAATTTTCAAATTTCCTCTTTCAAAATTTCCTTAAACAAAAGTAAAAACTTCTACCTGTAAGTGATTAATAAGCATGAATTTTTATTCAAAGAGAAAAATTACTCAAAAACATTTTTCCTTTGCTAGTGATTTTCAATAAAATAGAAATTCAAGAAATCTGTATTTGAAAACTGGTAGATTGTGATATATGTTCAGATGCTGTCTGACACAGAAGAAGAAGATTACTTGCACAGCCTTTCCAGAAATACTTCCCCAGATGACTACAGGTGTACTTTCACATGTTGAATTGATTGGATTAAAATCAGTGACCAGAAGAGGTATAGGACATGTATTTTTTAATAGTACTATAGTAAAAAACTAACACAGTTTTTGACATAGTTCTATAAGCAGTGAGTGTTTAGATAGCTGCAAAGACACAGTTTAGAAAAACTTCAAATGTAATGCTGAAGTATACAGATGTCCAAGATGTATACTTAATTAGGATTAAAACAAACTTTTTGTTATAAAGACAAGGACACAGACTGCTGATTATTGGCTGCTTTCATAAATGAGATTTTTGCTCATCTTTACCTACACAAGAGTTTATAGGTTCACATATATTGAATGTGATTTCATGCACAGAATAGCCACACATTAAAGTAATTTTTTATATAGTTCTAGGTCAGAATTTATCCAACAACACTGAAATAAGAGGTGAGTAGAAAGACATATTTATATGACAAAATTTGATAGAGATACTGTGAAAAAATACTTTTGCATCTCTGCAAATATCAGTGATATAACTTAGTAAATAATTAAATATATTTTAACAGAAAGAATTTAAATAATAATGTGGCTTAAATATAGTACTTGGCACCAGAAGCAATTGGGGCATACCACTAGGAAGATCACAAAGTGTTCAAGGTTGCATTTTAAATTTCCAGCCAGAATCAATATATGTATCCTAATTCTTTTACACGTGTAATACATTCACTAGGGAAAATTTTCTTTCAAGAACAAACTATTATCCACTGCACCGAAAAAAGTAATTAAAAAAATGGATAACTGGCTTGAATCTTACAAGAAGGGTTGGATGTGAGGTTAACAGTATTAAGATGATTCTCCAGAAAATAACAAATAAAAATCAATTCTGTAAATTTCACAACAAATTATTAAAAACCCAAACTTCTTGATTGCAAGTGATTTTTCTGGTAAACCTAAGAGGAAAGGCTCTGGCCACACCTCAGTTCCATGGAATGACTGCAAGTATAACTGAAAAATTGTCCAGGAAGAAAGAAGCTGATTTCTACCATTTCAGAAGATTTTCGTGGGTCTAAAACTGAGCAGACCAAGATCACAGAAGCAGCTGCAGCTTCAACCCTTTGTCACAAGTTTAATGGCTGTTATATTAAGAAATAAATAAGAATTAAAGCATGACTCTAAGGAGATACAGCACTCCTTGAGAATCCCTATGTGACTGAAACATTAGATGATCAACTAAAAATGATAGATGAAAACTAATAATTATCAGGC
This sequence comes from Trochalopteron elliotii, assembly GCA_024734555.1. Lineage (NCBI taxonomy): Eukaryota > Metazoa > Chordata > Aves > Passeriformes > Leiothrichidae > Trochalopteron > Trochalopteron elliotii. The sequence goes on from JANPWX010000043.1 coordinate 827,824, forward strand.
TCAAAGCTTGCTGCTCTAACCTTGTAACTAAGGACATTCTGAAAAAGATTCATGCCTTTTATTTCTAACGTAGCTTTTTTTTAATATCATCTCACTCCAAAGAGCATTTAAATACTATTTTTCACCCAACAAATGCTTTACAAAGATATATTAGCATTGTCAACACTGTTCTGGACCTTTGGGAATTCAGGACAAGCAAATGTTCTGGCTAACTTGTCCAGAGTCACAAGAGAGCAGAAGGCAGCCATGGATCATGTGCCTCTCCCTTTCTCTTCTCCAGTTTTGACATAGTTCCATGCTGAATTTAAAGGGACTGGCTTTAGACTCCCTTTCTCCCTCATTCCTGTTAAAACTCTGGCAGAATCAGAGCATCACTAGGAGTCTTTAGCAGATTTGTCTTTGGTAGGGTGCCTAGTCGGGGATTAGCAATAACAGGTTGACTGCAGTCAATTGGGAAAAGGGTAAATCAATAGTCCAAAAGAAATTGAGTTATGAAGAGCCCAACAATTCACTTCTACTATGCATCCTGTGAGCTGCTCTGGAACTGCAGCTTAACTCTCTTTTCTTTTAAGCTTAATTACCTCTTTCCATACTGAGGCTAGAAAACTGCAAAGTTACAAACAATGCACACAGAACAAAGATGGCATTATATTTTATATATACATTATAGGATATAAATCACAACTGTATACTACATTTGACTACATAACCAGTACTAGTGTACTTATTTTTTCCATTATTTTCACTACAAAAAGGCACCATGACAAGCTGAAGACTGATTTTAAAACTGTACCAACATCTCTAATTACAAAGAAAGCAAACTAGCAAATAATGAATAGTCAGCTACTTTTATAGTTGCTCTACTGCTGTCTAAGTACTGCTAAGTATGGGTAAAATTCCAATTTAGATAATTTTTTTTCTCTTTATAATTTTGTTTACACAGTGACTTCATACTGCCTTATTTCAGACTCTTAGCTAAGGGATTTGAAATAGTTTGTTAAAGACAAACGGGAAGAACACCCCCCCCCAAAAAAAAAAAAAAGTCCTTTTTTTTATATTGCATTTTTAAGATCTGGGTAATTCCAGTTATGAATTACTAAACTACAACTATTCCCCCCTTCCAAGCAACAACTACGTACAACTACATATAAAGATTCCTTTTTATGTAATTTGCACACAAATTTTGAATCTTTCCTCTATGAACATGTATAGTATAGACATGCTGTTTGCACTAAGTTTCACAGATATCTTTTTCCTCTGTAGCAAAACTTACACAGAGAAGAATTTCAACAGTAAATTTTTTCTATTTACTGCAAAATGAAAATCTGAGATTGTTTATCAGTGATTCACTATCAAAATGGAAGGATTTCTAGACTAAAGTTTCACAGGGATCTAGCAGTTGTAAAAATAAACTTTCCCCCAAGCTGATTGAAGAGGGTATATATTTATTAAACTTACAAACTTCCAGAAAGTGAGGAGGGGCATAAAGACATTTCAAGAACATGACTAATTGAAATTATCTTGAAATTCACACAAATGGCCTAAGCATAGTCAGATAAAACTCAACATGAACAAATTCAAGGTATTTTAGGAAGGCTGGAATAATTTATATTAAAGATGAGGAACATAAAAGTAAGAAACAATAACAAGGGAAAAGGTCTTGAGGGGTAATTGTAGATGACAGGGAAACACCAGTCAAAAATATCATGTTACTGAAAGGAAAAGAAGAGAAAAACCCACACACTGAGCTATGTAGCTAAGCATGTTCTCTCCAGCCTGTGAAGCAACATTCAAAAAGACAAGAGTTTTCACTTCCCTAGACACTTGATTCAGTTTAGATTAATATCCACTGAGGATGGGACAGAAAATCATTACATAGTTAACCTGCATTAAGAAAAATTTAGCTCTGATTTAAGAAAAATGTTCCAAAGACAGGGAAGTGTTGGAATATACTGCCTATGGGTGAAGCATTCCAGCTTTTGTAAATCGAGATCAAATATGTTTTAAAATCAGGTTGGCAAATATCTGTTAAAAAGTTAACACCTACAACTCATTTCGCTTCAGGTCACAGAATCAGAATGGTTGAGGCTGGATGGGGCCTCTGGAGGTCATCTGGTCCAACCCTCCTGCTCAAGCAGAGCCACCTAGAGCCAGTGGCTCAGGATGGAAACTCCACAGCCTGTCTGTGAGGGGGAAGACTAGTCAGCCCCAGAAGTTCCTTCTAGCCTTAAGTTTTCTGAATGAATGAAAAATGAAAAAATATGCTAATATTTATTTTTCACTTTAGAACTTATTGATTTATCTTCTTTTGTAGTTAAATCCTTATTTTACCATTTCAATATCATAATACATTCTTGTTCATTTAGGGATTGGAAAAGAAACATTTTTAACATAAAACAGAATAAATAGATTTTATACCCAGGAATTATGCAAACAACCTTTTGGCAGTATTCCCCTTGAGAAAACATTGTAACTGTCCAGTTCTGATTTTGCATTGCACGCTCAGATCATGCCACTTCTTCCCAGTTTAATTTTCAGCCTCATGCATAATGTACATTAGCCCCATTGGTCAGTCTTGTGATGAAAATAAAGCAGATGTTCCAGTCAACTTTGATATCAAATGCCTCATGAAGTATTTAGTATTTCCAGTGAACAGAACAGAATAAATCTTTTGCACCCACATATTACTAAATGCTCACACAAAGCTGTGAAAAACTAATATTTAAAATTATAAGGGCTACACAAAGTAAGTATATTCTGAAAACTTTATTTTTCAAATGAGTTTCAAGGATTTTTTTCTAACTCAAATGTTGAAGTTAAAAAAGTAAAAAACAATACTCAAATTTGAAAACCATGCCAAAGAGAAAATGGCAAAAATGACAGAATTCCTTCTTTCAAGGAAACATACAGTTTCTTCCTCCCATTTAATAATCCAGAATCATATAGGTTTAGTATTGACCTCACAATTTATATGTAAGTACATGACAGATCACAGGTAAGTAACATCTCTGTAAGCATCTCTATCCTACCACAGTTTTGTTTTAAGATACACTGCTACATCCTAGAATACCTTTCCTAAATAAACTCCAGAAGGTAAATACTTAAGACAATAGCAAATGAGGGGTGAATGAATGTAAGAACATCAAAGGTCCTTTGAGGGAGCTGGACCACAAGAGGAGCTTTGAACACAGGTTAAAATGTCACAAGGTGCTACCTGAGCACTGCATTTATCAATTTAATTCCTTCAGGATCAACAAATAAACTTTGTGACAGAGATAAAGAAAATTTAAACCCATGTTTCTTAAAGCTGTCTTTGAAGTTACCTTACACCTTAATGTATAACTACCATTTTTGACACATATTTTAGAACAGATGAAAAAAATTCTCAGAAAAGATGCAATCATATTGAGTCACAGACACACCACCTCCCAAAAAGCCTGATTATCATCAAATGGTAAAATAACAGTAAAACTTTTTTTCATGTTACTAAGAATTTTGGGAAATAGGTACCATGTTTCTACTCACGTAGTGCATCCCTCTTTTCAAGATGAAGAGACACAGACATTAAATACAGAACACTATCTAACAAAGTAAACAACACTACAGAAATTCAATTAATGAGAAACTCACAGCACTAAAAAATATGTCCAGACCTATCAGCCAGCCTTTTAAAATAAGACTCTAAAAATGTGCTTATGAAACTGAGTATTAGTAGCCAAAGCCTTGTTTGCATTAGTATCTGTACTTCAAACAAATAGATTTCTTTCATTGGTACCAGTTCTATGTATAGTAATGCATAACTGAGAAGAGCTTGTAAAAGTCTCCCCCACGAAATCACTCCATTTACTGAGGTATCAAAACAATTTTTAATTTGTAAAGTCTTGATGAAATCCTATCCCATGAAAAATATTGCCTCGGACCCTCCCTGTTCACACAGTGGAAGCATGGGCAGACAGCCCTAGATATTAGTTCGGGTTTTTTTTTTTTCTGTTTTTAAAAAATTTTTTTTGATCCCCACCTCTTTGACATTGTCTGAACTGCAGCAGACAAAAATACCAGCTTCTGATGTACAATGAAGAGGGTGAGGAAAGGGAAGGTCAGCTTTCTCATGCTTTCCATAATTAGAGGAACCAAAGAAAAGAAAGTGGCCCGTGATGATTTAACTGTAAATTGGAAAAAGTCATATTTTTCAGAAGATGGATGCTTAGAATAAGTACGATGGAAGATTATACTGGCATTCAGGATGTTGTTGACTATTTAGAAAGGATACCAACTTGATTTACTGTACAGAAATTTCTAGGGAGAATTTTTAGTTCTCTTAAAAACAAAATGTTGGGGGGTTTTTGTTTTTTTGGTGGGGTTTTTTTGGTGTTTTTGTTTTTGTTTTTGTTTTTTTTCACCCAGAGCACACCAAAAATGCATCCAAAATTTTTCAAGTACAGCAATTAAAAAAAAAGAGTTCTGGTAATAGTCACAGTTTTAACAACTCCCTGCTGTACTTAGGCAGGTACATTCACAGCATCAGTCATTGCTTTTCCCACTTGCTGAAAAGACCAATGCCACAGTCCACATAAAAACTTGTCTTTGGCTGAATCCTGTGACTTTATGTCTGAATTTTATTTCAGCCCACTACCCTCAGATATTTGGAATCAAGTCAGTGATGAGTTTAACTGCAAAGAATGTCTCAAATACACAACAGCTATTGTTGAAACACATGAAACTGACATTGAAACAGCACATTTATGGAATTTTGTTTATTTTGCACTAGTATGGGAATAAGAAAACACACACCGCGTCTTTGAAGGAGTGAAGGGACATCAGTGTCCCAGATGATGGAATGTAGAAGATTAATTCCCAGTAATAGTTCTTAAAAGACATGGCTAATTTCTCTCAAGCTGTAGGAGTACCATGGTGGCCCAGAGTAGGGTACAGATAGTTTCATTTTATAGGCTGTTATGCTAAAACACCCCTTCCCTGAAGAATCTGTTTCTGACAAAGCACAACATGAAATATTTGATAACAAATTTATAAAAAACCGTGTGAAAATGGAACAGTAAAATACCCACAGGATTTATTTTTCTTATAGGTATTAATACAGGAGAAGTTTACAGAAGATTCTCTTTAAAGAGTAGAAATCACAGAGTTATACAAACAGAAAATATTTTTTGCAAGTATCATGGAACCTGACAGGTCAAGACCCTCTGCAGAAGACTTTCAGGTCTGCTTCAATAAATGTCATACTCTAACACACACACTGTTATGAAAAACAGCTTTTAAATTGGACTCCCATGATCAAATGCTGCCTTCTCGAACTCTGACAAGCTTTATTGTTTGGTATGATTTTCTGATGAAAAACTTGTTCTAAGGCTGTTTAAGTGAGAGATTACTGAATCCAAAAGCGTTTATGAACAATGTGTGTACATTCCTATTTCAGAAATACCTGGCAACAATGTTGTATGGCAATTCCAACCAGACTATCTTCATAAAGGATAAGCAGATTTAGCCAAACATGCTTTTATCCAGGATTGCAATGCATACACGGAATCCTGAAAAACTTCCAACTGCAGGAATTTGCTGTTTATTTTGGAGCACCTATATCAATAACATCAAAACTTACCACAAAGGTACTAACTGCTCTTCTGCCTGACAAAATTGAAAAGGAATGTTTTGCTTTTAAATCTGAGAAGGAATAAAATAAAAGGAAATGAAAATGAACTATCCACAGGATAAGTTAACAAGAAGAGTCTAACAGTTAACTTGCAGAGCTTTTAATTTTTGCCATGACAACAATTCTAGGATGTTTTCATGTCTGGAAAATTAAACTGCTCCTCTGCATTTTGAAGGGAAAATTCTGTCGATACTATTCCATGTCTTCTAATATATCCTAACCCTCTTATCTGAAAATCTTAATTTGAGTTCAAGGTGCTGTTAACACCTTTATGCACTAAATAAAACAAGGTTGTTTTTTAAATGGAGTCACATCTACTTAGCAAGGGAAAAAAAAAGGATGCAAAAAGGTACACGTGCTTGGCTGACAGTTACACAGCTGGGAATGTGCTGGTGCCCTGCCCCAGCACAGAGCTGAAATTTGCACCCCAGAGTGCAGAGGTGGGAGCTAGATACCAAATTTATCTTTACAATTATTTTCCTTTCAAGTAAGAGACAGTCTCCCACTAAATCTCTCTTTGATTGTCTGCTCCACTCTCTATTAATCATTATTTGCCTATTGTTTTTCTATGACATCTTAGCCACATCCACATGGATTATTTAGCATTTTTCCTCAGTTGTGTCTTTCTTGTGTGTTAGAAATAGGATGATACATTTCTTACTTTGTTTAAATATATGCCCATTCTAGTCAAAAGGAATATATTTAATCATGTGATCATTCTAACCACTAACATGAGTGTACTCATTTTGCTTTTGTTTTATTCCCCATTATTCCAACAAAGGTTTTTTTGTTAAATTACTAACCACATTTTTTCCCACCAGCCTGGTTTGTTTCTCTTTTTTTCATTATTCTTCACCTCAGATTGCCTGGGTTTGCAGAAGCTGACTGACTTGTGATGGTGTGAATGAAAGCTTGAAAAGAGAAACCCAAAGATATGCGACATTTAGGATTTATGTCCCCTTCTACATTCAATATTCTTTAATAAAACAAGATCCTGGAAACAGAGCTCTCCAAATGCCATACACAAAAGAGACACACACTCTCTATGAAACTATTATGTGTAATACTGTTTTCTGCTAACAGGCAAAAGACAGCAGTATTACCTATAATAGTTCTAGTTTTGCTTGCTAACAGGCAAAAGAGGATGTAGCTGGGATGCTTAAATGGAAGTAGCCTGATTGCTATACCTCATATAATAAAAATGGAGTGTTTCAGAAATGCAACTCTACTGAAAAGTTAATAGTTAACAAAGAGTAGGAAACAAAGGATACCTGCCACTGGAACCAGCCAAATGCCACCAATATACTAAATAAAACTTAGAAATCTTTTATTGACTAGCAAGCTCAGCATGTTGGAATAATAAGGAAGTTTGGAATTTCCTCTCTCATTTCGAAAGTCTTTGCAGAAATATCAGCTGCTAACTACATCAGACTGTGCTATGTATAGCTTTGTTGATTTACTGAGGTCTTTAGAAAGCACACGCCCAATGTTTTTCTTCACATGAATAACCCTTATAGAAAACTGCCTAACATACCCAAAGTTTGGAGAATGAGAGAGAACATTAGTTTTTAAAGTTAAGGTCACAAAAAAAAAAAAAGATAATTGTTTAATTTCAGCATTACAAAATTGAGGAAATCTAACAGAACTAATTTCTAGTTATGCAAGCTATTGTCCAGACTTCCAAAGGACAGCTTCTTGCAACACAAAGAGTAGGTATGAAGAAAAGTTGGAATACATTATTTCATTCTAATCCCTTCAATTAATGTAATTTATCTGCTTTTATTTTTTCATTCTAATCCCTTCAATTAATGTAATATATCTGCTTTTTATTTTTTCAAAATGTATTTTGAGTTTTTAAATAATGTTAATTAATTTTTGAACCATTATTTTTGATAATGCTAAAAGAAAGAAACCAGTACTAAGGAAGCAAATTGAAACATTAAAAGAACAATTGAGTGTTGCTCCTCAAATATTCCAAATTATTTTAATGTTTCAATTATTTTCATTACAGCAGTACTTTCAGAGACAGGGGATAATGCCTTTGTTTTCCAAAACACATCCAACAAAACAAAACAAAATAAAATAAAACAAAACACTGAGTGTTATTGCTCCTTTTAAAATGATAGAGTAGAGTTAGAGGTTGTATGATTCATTTCATGTCATATTGGAAAATCTGTGGCAGAGTTCCAATTAAAACTTGGTCAAGTGAAGAAAGAAATGCAGCAGCCAAGTGATATTCACACAAGCAACCTTGTTAGCACAGAAGTGTGGTTGTTGCTCTGCAGACAGTAAACCATCTCCCCTGCCCAGCTAGCTTTGCTCCTTCCTTCTTCACATGCACGAATTCTGTAGATGGGAAAGGGAGAGAAAAGGAGGAGAAAGAAATGCCACACTGAGTTTCTTAGTAAACTAACACATAGCTCTGATAAATCAGCATTCCTAATGGAACAGAATTCATGGAGGAATTAGAGTCTACTTTCTTCAGAAAATTTCTAAAAATGTTGAATGCAAAACTGCAGTTTGGACTGGATACTGCACAATGCCTACCAGTCATGGAGAAATGTTCGGCATCCCTATTCCTTCTCAGCATTTCTGCAAATCTGCTGAATTTTTTGAAGTTGCAGCAAGCTTCAAGGAAAAAAGTCACAGATCTACAGATAACAGAGTGATTTCTAAAAGCCATTAGCATAAGTACTCATCTAGCAAGAAATGCTGTGTGTATGATGAAGGGTTTACTTTCCCAGAAGTGCTTTTGGGACTTAAGATTGCACAAAAGGGCTGTGAAATGTGTTTCCCTCAGTTCTGCTCTTCGGTTCCTGGAGCCTCAGGTCACATTCAACTCAAAGTTCCTATCAAGCTTTTCCCAAAGGACCTTTGGGCTCCTGCAGTAGCCAAACTTCCCTGGAACAGGAAACTCTATTTACACTGATGTCTTAATGCCTGGTGCTCATCCATAAAAGGGAAAAATAATACTTTTAAGAACAGCACTTTTCTTAACCTTTAACAGACCAAGAGTTAGTCTAAAATGCTCATGCTGTAAAAGAAAATTTTTCACAAAATCAAGCAGAACTATTTCTGAGAAAGTAAAAGACCCTCATACGCCTGAAGTGCCTGCAACATTCTGGCAGTGTGCAGTGTTTTGACTGGAATGTCATAGAGGAAAGCATTCAGTGTCTCCTATGAAAGAAAGGTTATCTATAAGCATTAAAATAATAAAATGTTAATACCTTTTATCCCCATCATTGCTGATGAAGATAATTTTGGGGGGGGCGGCATTGTATAGTGAGTGGGAAAAGTTCTGTTCCAACTATCGATTCACAGGGGAAAACTAAAGCCTTCCCTGTGAGTTTTGAAAATTATTAAAAATAACCCTCATGATGTCAATATGACTTGTGAGCAGAAAGGTCCTGTAAGATCTGCTTGTTACGGGACAAATTAGAACAGGCTACTGGGAAGGTAAAGTAGACATATCTCCTTTTCCCTTTTTGTATTACATATTTTTGTTTGTTACTCACCTTTGCAGTCTGTTATTTATTTCACAAAGAGCATAGTGACTTCAATTTGTCAAACAGCTTTTTGATTTTTTTTAACTGCCATTTTTCATACAGGAGAGTAGTCAATTCAAGGATTAAAGTGAGGATTTTTACTTTAAAAATCTCCTAAAGACAACATGTGACTTCATCTAAAGACACTTTCTAATTTAAAAATAAATTTATCTTCATACACATAGGAGTTTTGATTTTCAATTTTTTATTACTTTAGTGCCAAGGTCAAGGGTTCCTGCATTACTACATCTTTTAATCACATCCTCTGACTTTCCTTCCCCTTAACATCTTTTGTTTACTGCTTTCTTTTCTGTCACTTTCTGAGACTGCCGGCTCTGTAAGTTTCTGTAAAATAATTAGCACTTTACAAACCACAGAAAATAAGAGCATCTGCTCTATGCAGGATAGATGTGCTGAAGACTGCTTTGAGATACTGAGCAAAACCCTTTCGAAAAGCAGTTGTTTGCCTGAATGATAAAAAAATAAGTGGCAGTTCAGTGCTGCAGACATCTAAGTCTCCACATAAAAAGCCTTAATTTTGTATTCAGATTGAGATTTTTCTGTTAAGAACATACTGATGTTTTCAGTAGATGTTCTTTAATCAACACCACTCCTCTTCCAAAACCATTGTTTCAGGCTGTATATCTATTCAATAAGTTATTTTGCTTATGGATTCTTATTCTATATTTTTATAGAAATCTACTTTCCAAATATAAACAAACAGATTTCAACTCCTTTGTCAAATTTCCTTTAGCTCCAGAGATGAAATTGAGGTGCAGATGATGTAATCTGTTTATAAGTGAATTTGCCTTTTTAAATCTAGTTGTAAAAAACTACATTAAAGATATTGTTACAATAGCATATTTTTGGTGATGAGATTACTTTGCTCAAGGTCAGCTATTAAAATCTGTGGTTTAAAGGTGAAAGTTGAAACATGCAATCACCTTTCTTACTAAGAATAGCTAACAGTATCTGCATGGCCTTTTCCAAATCACATTTTCATGCAAGGTCTTTAGTACATTTACTTGTATGGACAAATCTATTTGATTTCAAATGCTGGACATTTCTTGACCTCAGACTAGAAGTCTGGAGACATGACAGTTATTTTCTAGGAGATTAAAGAAAGCAGAAGGACACAGGGGTTTTCCATAACTTTCCTTCACTAGTCACAAGGACTTGACAATGTAACATCTCTAATCTGTCATCTAGGAAATGAGTAAGGTCCTAAAAATAATTGGGAGTATCCCAAGGTGAATAAGTGTAGATCTATGAAAAAAGTGATATATTATCTCTGTGTAATGTTACTGGTTTATCTTGGCACTTGTCCATCTCTCTCTTGATCTTGTGCTGAATTTTCTTATCCGTCTAACACTCATCATCACCTCAATTCTATAAGCTCTTCAAAGTGGCTGGTTGGATTTTTCATTACTTCCTATTACTACATTCTTATTTGAAGCTGAAATGTAAGAGGATTACTATCAATAGCAAAAGTTTTATTAAAATACTATTCTCCCAACAGGTTTTAAGTATCCATAACATTGTACATGAAATAAGAGATATTTCCCATTACTATGTAAATGTTACTTTTCCATCTAGATCTTTAAAAAAATATTCATGGGTCAATTCTACCAGATTTTTCTGGTTTGCACTCATTCTCTTGCATGTATGACTAATATATTGATTTTGAAAAATAAAGTCCAAGACAACAATTGCATAACAAGTGTTATCCAAGCACAGGCTTTTGGGTTTCAGATACAACATACTCATTGAACCTGAAAATATATCTGTGGCATTACTAATCTAAAGTTGCAGTTGAATATGTTTGTAAATATTCATTAATTTAAAACCCTTAAGGCAACTAACAGACTCAATCTTAGTGTAAGCATTGGTAGTTTACTTACAGCAGTGTTACAGATGGCGAGCACTTATTGACACTGATTGAAAAATGCTACCTTACAAAAAACTCCACTAAAGTTGAACAAGATCTGACACAGTTTACAAAAGTGGAAAGTAGTAATTCTTAAAAAGTAAAATGTCCCTGTGATATGATACTCATCCCTCGTTTTAGATACTTTCCCACAGAAATTAAATATTTTAAATGCTCTGTTTCACGTGTACGACAGAGGCCTAAAAGCCTGAAGCCCCTTTCCTCACCTGCTCTCCATCTCAGGTTCTGAAAATATCTGGGAGACTGGAGATACAATCGCAGAATGTTTAGGGGCTGGAAGGGACCTTAAGGATCATCTTGCCCCAATCACCCTGCCATGGGCAGAGATACCTCTCACTAGACCAGGTTGCTCAGGGCTTTATCCAACCTGGCCCTGAATGTTCCCAGGCATGGGGTATCCACCATCTTCCTGGGCAACCTGTGCCAGTGTCTCAGTGTCTCAGAGCAAATATTTCTTCTGTACCTCTAACCTAAAATTCCCCTCTTTTAGGCTGTACCCCTCACTCCTAGTCCTGTCACTAGAGCTCCTGATGAGGAGTCCCTGTCTGGCCCATCAGTACTGGGAGGCTGCTGTGAGGCCTTCACACAACCTTCTCTTCTCCAGGGCCAACAGCCCCAACTTTGCGTAGTGTAATTGGATTATCCAAACTTGCCTCTGTATTAATTTGGACCAAATCTCTATGTTCATTGTCCAGCTAAAGCATGGATTTGCAATACAAGTCATGTAGTGCTTCTCCACATTTGACTGATGTACTAATCCTTGTACAGCACAGTCCCAAATACATAATTTTCTATCCAAATAGGCAGTTATTAGTTGCCTTTTTACTTTCTGCAATTGTTTGTTACATGCTTTCAATCACAAAACAAAGAGTATCTAAACCTTTTAAAATGGCAATTGATAAAATATATTGAATAAAATATATTAAAATATAATACAACATATAATATATATAATATATATATAATATATATACATATATATATAAAATAAAATAAATTGAAAACGGTATCAACTTGCAGTCCAAACAGCTAGTAGCTTGAGCTACAGGTTTGCAGACCAAGATAGAAAAAGCTCACTTTGGTAATTCAAAATCTGTGCTCAACAACTATAATTGGAAAGTCATTTTTAAAATGACAGAATATACTTGGACAAAGCAAAAAAGATCAATTTTCATTTAGTATCTGGCTAAATAACATGCTTGTCATACTTCTACTCCAGCTTGGAGTCATATTTAGGAAACACCAAGAATCAAGGAATCATAGAGTGGTTTAGGTTAGAAGGGACCTCAAAACTCATCATTCCCACCTTCCTGCCACAGGCAGGGACACCGTTTATTAGACCAGATTGGTCCAAAACTCTTCAACCTGTACTGGAGCACTTCCAGGGGATGTGGCACCCAGAAATACTCCCACATCTTTAAATATCCTAAATTATACAACTATAAAATTATTATATAATCTTAGCATGAATAGCTCCCAGCATGTTGTATTTCAGTGATATAACCTTTGCTTTAATGTTAACTTGCTTTAATGTTAACTGTACAGCATTAGGCAGATAAGGAAGTTCTCTGTTCCTTCATTAAAGGACGTCAATTCTGTCCTTTCATGGGCACAGGACAGTTGTACCCAAATGTATTACATTTAACTGAATCTCTCAAATGCCACACATTTCAAGATTTCCACCAACACCCCCAAACCCTTTCAAAGCAGATCTTTTTGAAAGTTTTTGTGTAGCGGTAAACCAGTTTTTTACCATTCTTTCAAACAATTTAAATTTTATTTAATTATTTATTTTGGTTTTCAGTTAAATAACAATTTCAATTCAGTGCTTCATAAAGCAATGGTTGAAAACGAAAATGCTGTCTCCCCAGACTTATAATCTAAGTATCCATCTAAGAATATTTTTGCAACAAACATTGTATTTACATTCACAGTCCAAGAAGCAAAGCATAAAATAAACACAAGTTTATGGAAAAGTTGATCGGAAATGACTAAGTATTATAGCCAAAGTGTTATGTTGGTTTATTTTTAATCTTACTATGTGCTGTGTTTAGATGATCAATTATTAAACTGACAAACAAATCTCTTCACAGCAACTGAACATTATGAGCCTTTTGCAAGTGGTGTATTTTAAGGAGGGACATTTAAGAGGAAAGGGTGGAGATATGAAATGGATTTGTTTAAAGCTAGTGGCCAAATTCACATATAACGGGACACTACCAAATCCAGATTTTCACTAGAGATAAATTTGTAGTAGGGATTTGAAAGCAGTTTCAAGAATTCCATCGTTATGTGTTGAGAATTGTTTTATTGGAGCATTTTCAGAAATATGAGTTCAGTCATTTCCTCTTCCCTTTATTCCCTCATTCTTTCTCATCTTAATTTATGTGTTTATAATAATAACTTAGTCAGACACTAGTTGAGAGCGGGAATCATCTCAAAGTGACTTCAACAGTCATATGAAGACTGCCTTTCACATTTGTCCTTGACCTGGATATGGGAAGTAGCATGAAAACAGGAGGCCTCACAAACATCAAAACATTTCTAAAATTGACAAACTAAATTGTTTGTAATCATGGGATCTCACAAGAACTGCATAACTATTTTTCTTGTTTTATTATTTTCCTGAAAAAAATTAAATCTAACCCAACCCCCTCAAATAAAATTCCCAAATTCCTGCAACTTCTCACCAAAATCTTTCAACTCTTAAATGACCGAAAATAGTAATATCTGATCACTTCCCTTCCCGACTTGACTTTAAAAGTGAGTAATTCTCAGGTCTATTTTCAAAGGTTTTGAGAATCACACACATTCAAGAGGGGGTCTCAAGCAGTGTTATACAAGCTCTTCCTTTTAAACCAGAAGTTATGATTCTAATGACCAATGATTTTAACATGTATGTGGAAATCTTTGTGAAAATTTACAGCACAATGCTGTATGCAATTGTACCAAGGACAACATGCAGGTGGGATGTATAAAGTCTGACCACTTTTACAACAGCTGTTGAGTGTGTGCTACACAGATATAAGTAATAATTAAAAAATATTATTATCTTTTCCTCACAGTAGGAGTCTATTTTATTACTTCTCCCAGCAGCCCAGGAAGTCAGGGCAAATAGAAGACTCTATGGAAAAGTCATGCAATGTTTAAAAAGGTAAAGGTTCTGCTTCAGCAGAATGAGATCAGGAAAGAGGTGTATCTGTCTATATTCTGCCCAAATTTTCAACATCCCTCTGAAACCCACTTTTTCAGGCATGTCTTTATTCTCATTCTCTGAAATGTGAGCTGATCCTTTACCCTTCCCATCTGAAATTATGGTTTTCCCTGTCCAGAGTTTCAAAGTCTTCATTGATGCCTCCATATCCTTTTCTCCCCTTCCTTTTCCCCACATCTATTTATCCAGTACTGCAAAAACTAAGCTTGCATAAACCTCAGATCAGCTCTAGCATATTTGATTGCCCTTTATTCCTAGCTAAATATATGAATTAGAAAATAACGTGTGTAAATATTATACAGGGATAAAGGCAGTCACAATATGTATCTGCCTGATAATCAAAATGCAACTCTTGCTTGTGTTGACAGACAAGAATCAGTTTAAAACAGCATAAGAGAGGTATCAACACAGCCCAATAACATAAATTTCAAAATCAGCTGCTAAGACAAAGCTTCCAGGTTAGCAGTGACTGAGTCCTGTGTTATCAGTTCCCAAACTGGCAAATAAGCTTCAGTACATTTAAATGAACAAACATGCCATCTTCAGAAAGAGTTAAAGGCACATATAGACAGAAGAAAGAGGTGTAGTCATAAATTCATAAATTGAAATGGACCCTACAAATGGAACAAAAGAAAACCAGTTGTCCTTAATTAAAATTCATGTTTCTGTAATTCTGTCAATGCATGTTAATTATTCAGATAAGTACTGCTTCCCCTTTATGTCATAAAAGTATTTTTCTACAGATCTTGTAAATATGGGTTTGATGTCAGTCATGTATGTATTTATTCTTACAGAGTGTCATTCTTATAATAAGGCAGTAAGACAAATATCTATCCAACTTCAGTTGAGGTTTATGCATAGATAAGTTGGGTACACTGACAGAAATTCAAGAGGAAAGAATTTCACAGACCAGTGAATAAGTTCTCTTTAAGTTTCCATTTAAGAAAACATTCTAAGTCTTCATACTGAAAAAAAAGTAAAAACCAAAATGACACCAAACATAAACAAGGGAAAGAATGATACACCTGCTCTGTGTTATCTGGTGAGCAAGAACCAGCCACATATGAACTGTTTTCCGGTTGATTTTCAGATTGTATTTTAGACACTTTTCAGAAAATGAATAAAAATACATGCAATTTTGGTCTGGATAAATTCTTTATGGAAAATGTTCACTTATATCCAATATTCTGGTAGTTATAAACACTTCCAATTTTTGCACTGAAACCTGCAGAAAAATTAACGTTCAAATTAGCTCTTCAGAAGGGGGGTCTAGGTGGTGTGATGGAGATAGAGCAGAAACTACACTTCCACCAGTAACAGTGTGTGAAAGAAGTTCCTGATAAAATTTTTGTGTGAAAATGGTGGGGCTTTTTTCCCTTTTATTAGTAAAATTAACTTAAACCAAGCTGGATGGACTGATCTTATTGGCACGAGTATGATTCTAAAAGTACAGTTGCCTTTGTACAGATAGGAGGGTTGCATGTGTAAATCCTAATGCAAGAATGACTTCTCAGTAAACTAGCAACACATATGAAGACTCCTGGTTAATTTAAGGTCTTCATTTCTACATCAAGGTAATTGCAGAACTAAAATGTATTCACTGAAGAAACTACTTTTCTGTGCTTTATTCATTCTAAGCAATTCAGCCAACAGGACTGTGGAAAACTAAAGTCAAATTATCTTTTTTATATCTTAAAAAAAATCAAATCGGTCCTACCACAGGTCCAGTAGAAAAATTAGTAAAAAACCCCATTCAAAAAAATGATAACCAAGGTTACATTGAAATAACTGATAAAACATCACAGGAACTTCACTGTGACCTTCACAGAACAAGCAATACCTCAATGTGTTCTTGGTTTAACTCTTACATGTACATTTTATTGTGTATCTATTAAGTTGATCTTAGTAATCTGAAACCTATTTTTTTAGCGATGAGAATCAGTACAAGGAGGGACAGTCATATTCCCAGACCATAGAAAAACACTGCATCCTTCTTTTGTTTAAAGAGAGTTAGGGATTTAGCCAGTGATCACATGATAACTATGTGGCAAATACTAAATGTTTTCCTGATATCAGGATACCTTCTACACTTGAAATTCTATTAAAAGTTCCCTGAGACAGAAGAAAGTCAGTAATTTATTAATTTTAAGATAAAAATGCAAAGTACAGAAGAATTAAATACAAACTCTAGTGGGTTTTAAGCAGTGTATAAACATGACAAATTTCTTTCTGTTTCTTTGGTATGTCAAACTGAGATCCTTGGTGTCCTCTGGTAAACTTTCCTGTGTTAACACAAAACTGCCCTCCTCCAAATAAAGCCAACTGAGTCAAACTATGTAGACACAACCATGGCATCTTATGATGAATGCACCACCCTGACTGGTAAGAATGATGGGTATAATGGCGTCCTTTTGGAGAAAAAGGGGAACATTTTAAAACTTGTGGTTTATATAGCTTTATCATCTCACAGTTGCCCAACACTCTCAGTGAGGTGTCAGTAATGTCAGTGATGACATTATAGACCTTACCCAAACTACAATTACTGTCTTAATTAAAGTGTTGTACTTCAGAAGACATGAATTATCCTCTCTCTTATAGTCCACTTAGCATAATGGACATTCCCTTGCTTATGGTAAGGAAATATTTAAGACTTAGCACTAGTAAGCATGAAAGATATTTCCGTCTTGTGAGATTCAGATACTGTACAGAAATCAAAGTAAGAAGTTAAACTTTTTATCTACTATTGATAGTGCCTATTCCCTCATTCCACCAAGAAGATACTTTGCAGACGCATATCTAATTTCAGTGAAACTGGGTGACTGGGCCATTGTACCACAGTACAAACATACATACACATGCATATATATATAATAAATTATATTTTCTAAAACATCTTTGGTTTAAAATATATTAATACTAAACAGGTATTAGTTTTCTGCATTAAAATGAATGGGAATGTTTATTATTCATAAGTCAGTTATTAATATTTTATAGATGTCTTATGGAAATTGGGAACACATTCTTTCTCACCACCAGTGGGCACATAATATATCTCAAGAGCATGACAACAGCAAGTCAGAAACATGCATAAAAGACCATATTGGACTTGTTTCAAGGGTTTTTTAAAAGATGGCATGCAAAATAAGAGGCCTGTTTCAGTAGGTTTTCTGCCTTTCCAACCTGTAAGACAGTACACTTTAAATGATTCTTACAATTTCTCAAGTCTTTACCATGACAAAAATTAAGCCAAACAGAAGAATTGATTTGAAATATCTTACTCCCTTTAGGCATAATTAAAATCGACTTTTTTTTTGCAAAGAAATGTTAGATTATTAAATAATTTATATTATTTTTACTATAAGGCTGCTGATGTTTTAGAACCTGAAATAGAATAGTTCGTTCTCTTTCCCCGCGTGACTCATGATCTTGTCGATCATGACAGAAGCGACTAAAAATACAATGCATTACTGCATGCAGGGGTCTGTAAATCCCAGGAAAGAGGCGGCTGGAGACATTTACACAGCGAGACTGGCGGCCGAGCGCTGCCGAGTGTGTCAGCCGGCGGCCGTGGAGCGGACACTCTGTGCCGCTGCTCCGAGGACAGGAAGCATTGAGAGTTTCTGTGGCGGTGCTTGGCCCAAGATAATCCCATTGTATGGGCAGGCCGGGCGGCCTCTCCCAGCGCTGGGAGCCCGGGGCTGGCGTCTGGCTGCCTGGCCCCCGGCCAGCCCGGGGCTGGCTCTGCGGGGAGGGCGGCCGCTCCTCCGGCAGCTCCGCGCACAGCCCGGCCACACCTCACCGTCCAAAGGAAATCTGGCCAGAGCTCCAGACTTTATGACTTCTTCTTTACGAGTCCCCCCTCTCTCTCTCTCTATTTTTTTTTTCCCCTCTGCTGTTCGCCCTGCGCTCTCAGGGAACTATTTAAAGTCACAAGCAATAAATGAGCTGATGACAGGGTTATTGGGAAAAGTCGTACTTTGATACCCCAAAACGCACGTTTCCATTCCTCTCACTTTTTAAACAGTGGCAAATTACTCTCATCGCCACCCATCATACAGAGGAAAAGATTCATTTCAACAGGCAAATTCTACAATCTTCTTAATTTTTATCCCCTTTAATTCTACCAGTTTATTTAAGATATATGTTCTGTTTAAAACAGACATTGTTCTTAACACACAAAGGAGTTCAAGGATGTGGCATCAGTGTGTTCCCACCCACCATTTGCTCTGATGGTGTTAGATTCTCTGAAACAACACATTCAAGTCCCAGAGCAAGTATTGTGCTGGCTACATTTTTAAATTATGCAT
The DNA here is from genome assembly GCA_024734555.1 of Trochalopteron elliotii. NCBI lineage: Eukaryota > Metazoa > Chordata > Aves > Passeriformes > Leiothrichidae > Trochalopteron > Trochalopteron elliotii. The sequence goes on from JANPWX010000043.1 coordinate 846,506, forward strand.
TTCAGTAGTGATAATTCAAAGATATTAAAAGTTTAATAAAATGCTTTCCTGTACAAAACTGTGTGAAAAAACCCTCACCAATCAGAAAATGTAGCACAGCACAACCAACATATGATACCTTTGCTCCAGAGAAGCCTCATTTTATAGCCCAGGCAGCTTTCCCAAGAACACACCTCTTATACCTAAGATACTTTTAGGCATGTACATAAATGTTCATCATACTGGATTTAAGTATGTCCTTGAGTGTTCTTTTGAAAGGGTAGAAAATAAAACAACAGTAGGTGCAGCTCAATAGTAAAAATGTCAATATTTGCATTTTCAGAAATATGAGACATTTATTAAAATCAATGGAAATTAGTGTAAGACTAGGAGCAGATTTCTATATCAGCACTAAATATATATATTCTTGGTTTTACATTAGCACTAAATAACTTCTCAAACACTATGCAATACTTCTTCATAGCTTCATTTTATGATAAAATAGTGAATATTTCACAGATAAATTACCTTCCTGTATTGATTTTATACAAGCATTTTACAAAAGCCTATCATTAAATAATAAAAAATTAATTGGTATAGTAGTAATATTTGATAGAGCAATAATTCTGAGTAGCAACATAACTTGAGGTTTTTTATTTTTGTAACTTTATTTTTATACCCTCAGTAAGTAAAATCACTAGAGCAGCTTCTAAGCACTAAGGCTTCAGTTCCTAAGGAGCATATGCAGAGGTTGTTCTATATTTAAGGCTCTACGCTTAACCTGAATCCACAGAAAAGCTATGTGGAGTATAACCTTGTCCACAAGAGGTATAATCCATATATTGTGAAATATCAAAAGCCCCCAAATTCAAAGTGTTATGCATGAGTTTAATGACAATTATTATTCTGAGACAGATCTCAAAAATAAGCAGTGTATCTAGCTTTAAATTTAATGTCTAAAAAATCGGGGGATTATTTGTCTTTAATTTTGACAACTTCTAGGATACTTATTTTCAAGTTTCTCTTTAATCAAGAAAGTGTGAAGAATACTTTTGTGTCACACCATGTTTTTAAAGTCACATGGCATTCAAAAGGGCAAGACTTCAAAGAAAATCAAAATAGCAACTTATTTAAGGCTTGGTTTGATTAAAACAGTTTAGACATATTCTGGAAGAATATAATATCAATTAAATTATCTCAAGTTTCTCAGCCAAGATAATACAGTCATCAAAAAGTGACCAATTTTAATAGAGGTAAAATCATAAATAAATTATTTTATTGCATGTGTCAGCATATTAAAATATTTGGAGTGATATATCAACATTTTTTTTAAAAAAAGAGTAATTCTGGATTACAACTTCTTGATTCTTTAACGTAGTATGTTCGGAGCCAATTGCTCAATTAGTACAAAAAAACCATGGCTTATTTTGAACAATTGAGAAGCAGAACATAGCACACAAGTTTCTGCCGATTGGTATAAAAGCTGTAATAGAGATGAAATCTCAAAGGGTTAACCTCTTCCTTTGTGGCACCCATTGTTTCTATGCAGTGACAATATATAAAAGCTGGTAGCAGCCTAGACGTGACCCCATAGTAACCCGTCTGCGTGCACTTCTCTTGCCTCCTTTGCACTGATCCAGCTGCTTGTCCAAAGATCCAGTCAATATTTGCATGCACAGCGTAAGGCAGCGGCACTTCCCGCGCCGAGCTGGTAACAAGAGACAACATCTCAGCTCTGAGTCAACAGCTAAAAGCAAACAGTGGCTGCTAGTGGGGAACATCAGCTCTCATGCCACACTCAGCTCTCAGGTACTCATGACCGTGACCTACACACTTTATCAGGCTTTGATCAGCATTGTGAAAGCAGACACTACAGCACTGGCTGCCCCCAGTGTAGCCTTGCAGGCTCGCTGTTCCTAAAGGGATCCCGCCGCTCTCCTCCGCTCTGGGTTCCTTCCTTTCAGCAGGCACGGTAGAAACCCCATGATGGACCATGTCTCTGTATATGTACCTATGTAACTGCTGACCTCTAAAATTCAGCCTGCAAATACAAGAGAAACCTTGACAGCTACACACAAGCTACTGCTAGAGGTAGGAGTCTGAGGAATTAGGCTGCAAGGGGCACTGTAAGCTTAGGCGTTGAACAAATTAAAATGCAGTGAAATTTTATGAGTCACCTGAATTCAGCATTGTACCACAGGAATGTATTTTTCTGCCCAGCAACAATAGTGGCAGTGCCTTCTCTAACAGCTCAGGCTCCTGCTCTGCCTTACAGCTCTACCATCCATTCTAAACAAATGCAGAATAACTCGTGTTTCAGTAAATTACATGTGACTCAAATAGTAAGAATTATTTTGCCAAAGGGAGGTAGCTCTGCACAAGAACTTAAGTAAGATATGGACTTTGTAGAGTCCAGATACTTTCTAATAAATCTGAAACCAGGCAGAATTACAGCCAGATCTTGTAATTATCTTAGTAACAAATTAATGACTCTATTAGCCTTGTTAGCTTTTCTGCAGCCTTCTGCAGAAAGAACTATGGGCTGTGGTTTCATATTGAAATATTCTTATATTACTTTTCACCAAGGATTTGCTTTGTTAAATATCTTAATATCAAGGTTTTAAAATTGTTAGTCTTTATTTGAAATAAAAGTTAAAGGAAAATGAAGAGGGATTTCCTTGTTCATTTCATTGACATGAAATGAAGATTTTTGTATTTTGACAGAAATCAGAATTTAGCCCAGGCTAAATGCAAGCACATTTTGGAAAATTTTTGATCTCTTCTGACCAACTCCAAAAAGCCATTTTATTACAATGCATTATATAGTGCCAATGATGATGCAGACTGTATTTGCATATAGATTAAAATATGGACAGATTCTGTTCTGTTGCCTTCTACAGAATTTACTAACCATCTTTCCAAAACTTGCAGAAAGAAAATGAAAAATTCTTAGCAAAATTGGTAGTTGTCCAACAGATGAAGGCTGAAATTGTGAAAGAAGGAAGGTAAACAAAAAAGGAATCATAATCAAGTAACAGAAGAGGTGTAAAAATAAATGTTTGTCATGAGCTCAAGAAGTATTAGAACAGCAAGTTAGTTGGAATTCTTTCATCTCTGCCCTTTCACCCAGAGAAGCCTAAGTTAGTGCATCACAGAGTTCAGGTGTGATAGCTTAAGTGATAATTTTAGACCAAAGTGGTTGGCAAGGAATTTTGTGATCAATGTCTTGCAGTGGTTGGTGGATTCGAAACTGTTGTGAAGTAACACACTACAGAGCAGAAATCAATATTCAGACCTGCAGGTAACCAAGATCACATGGCACTTCATCAGGAGCAAAAAACCCCACAGAGCATGTGAGCAGAACAAAGCTGGGAGCCAAAGCTCCAATATGTGTTGTGATTACAAACAAGAGGCAGTTTATCAAATGAATTTTGAAAATATTTCTCAAACTGTTTTTAGCTGGACACCAACATCCCAGCCATATCTTCCTTTGCATGTTCTCAGGGTTTTCATGGATTTCCTCCTCTTGTCAGCTCTCTTCTGCTCTTCCATTGCATTCTCACCCATCCCCACACCCTTCTGTGCCTCATATATTCCTGTAGTACCACTGCCTCTTCCACACCTACCCAGTAGCTGGTTCAGCAACACCAGCAGAAAGGCCAAGCAGCTAAGCCCTCTTGTGGACTGATATGATGGGAGCAAGGAGAGCAAGGTAAAGGAAAAATTATTAACTTCCATGTGTGGGTAAAATGAGGAAATCTGACAGCCCTGGGTTTATTTCCAGGTTCTGGAAAGCAACTTCTAGACTTTTCTGATTACTCTATAGACTTTTCACTTACTCAGCATACAATTCCTACCTACATATTTGCTTTCAAATTTGAAATAATTTAGTGCAATTTTTGTTCTCCTCCTGTTTTTATAACTCTCCTTTATCCCTCCAATAACATTATGATCTCCCTCACCATATGCCATCTCCTTTTTTCCTTCCAACTCTTTGCATTTTAAGTTGCATCCCTTTCTTTGGGATGCCAGGAAGAGGAGAGGAAAAACGTGAGAACTGTCTCTATCCCACTTATGTAGCTCAGGTGTAGTGGCAAAAAAGGACTTCCTTAACCTCAGCTACTGCATTTTGTGGCACACTTGGCAGTGGCAGAGACTCTTGATTACACTATAGTTTAAAATCTGGTGGAAATTGTATGCATCTGAAATTCTTTATTTTCTACTTGTGAAAAGTATGACACATAGAGTCATGGAATTCTCTGCCTCCTTCCAAACAACTGAAATTTTGAGTCCCTCAGCCAGATAATATAGTTGCTATGTTATCACAATTTAGAATTAATTAAATACTAAAACTCTACAATATGACTCAGAAGAATGTTGTAATTGTTGATGAGATTTGGAAAAACCTCACCTTCAGATAACAGCCACCATGACCCAGAAACTCGGAGGAAATTTTTTCATTCCTTAAAGTGGGCAGTTTGGGCACCTGGGCCAAGGCCCGAGAAAGTGCAAAGTGTGATCAGTTTTGGTGTGATCACTGTTATGTGATGTAAGAAGGACATTCCAGCAGAAAACTCCAGCAGAAAAATAAAATTTCAGGTTCTCTGCCCATTCAAAGATGTGACCTGCAGGGCAGTTTTTTCTTTTAAGACTGCAGTCCACATTGAATATGCAGATATTTTTTAATATTTTGGTTTAAAATTCAGTATCATATTTGAAATAAATGTGAAGCTATAGCAACCTTGACAGCTCCACAAGATCAAAGATACTTAAGAAAAGGCTGATCTTAAGGTGACTGAACAGCAGCAAAAGCCATCCTGGAGTCCTGGATCATGGCACTGCCTTTCCTTTGCTTCTCAACCTCACCAAAGAGAGGACATGAAGAGAAGAACCTGGAAGAATGTTGGTTTGTAGTACAATGGCAGAGAGAAAAAGCATTTCTGCATTGCACTTGGCCATCTTTGTGTCCTCGTGACAGATATCTGGAAGTGAGCAGTTCTAGGTACAGGGAAATTCTGAGTGCCAGTGCATGGAGTGGGGCTTGCAGGTTGACTGTGGTCCCAGAAAGTCTGTACCTGGAAAAATGAACCCATGGCACAATGGAAGAGGCAGTCATGCTAAAACAGAGGACATGCTAAATATATAGAACAGAAATTAGATATAAATATATTAATATAAATTCATCCCTATCACTTCTGGGAAGGATGATTTCTTTAGGGAAAAGTTGTTCTATTTGATAAAAATCAAAACAATAGCACAAAGCTTAACAAGATAAGTGAAACAAGGGAAATAAAATTTATTTCCAAATGAAGCAGGGTGGCAAGAATGCAGATCTAGGTGATGAAAAATATTTGGATGTCTAAAGGCAAAGTAAACCACTTAGAGGATACATATTTCCTGATTCCTATGATTCTGTGGTATAGAGACCATATCTTTGCTCAACATAAACTGAAATTAGCAGTATCAAAATTGTAACAGATGATGATTTCATTCTATATGCACTCTATATTTTTATATCTGCTGTGTGTCTATCTCTACAGGAGCCCTACCACAGGCACAATCTACTGCATAACTACCAGCTTTCAAATACCTTATCTGGACAAAGGCATCAGGCGAGGGGGAGGCTGACTCACATTTTTGTTGATAGACATTGCAGCATTACAATGTAAGGAAATAAAGTAATGCAGGTTTAACTGAAATAGTTTCAGAGGCACTACTCAAAGTTTTCTATTACTCCAAAAAGCATCTCTAACATGGCAGTGACAATTTACTCTTCTTGTATACTAAATGCACAAGATTCCAGGGGTAACTATTTCTTTTTTTAAACACATTCCTTTTTTCATATTTAGCATTATATTCATTAATTAACTTGCATACTGAATACCATCATTTAAAATTGTTTTCAATTGCACTGGGCAATTGTTGTTCCTTAGGCAACAACAACAAAAAGGAATAGATTGCAGATACATGTGAATTAACACTCATTTTGCAGTCTATGAACAGGTCACAGCTCAATGCAGTAAATGCCTAGAAATGGTATTTTCAGATAAAATTGCACCATGGAGACCACTCACAGTATACTTAATGTGTTGGTTATGAATAATATTTTGTTTGATTTTATGAAACAAGTTATAGCAATCTGTTTTTCGTATTTAGATATTTTTCACTCTTTAGAATGTCAGCTTGGGCAGGATGGACCCTATTGGTGACACAGCAATTTCCTGAAATGTTTGAAATTCTGTTCATAGCAAGTATTTGATTAGGAGTAACAGCTGCATATTTGAATAAATAGAGCCATCTTAGGACCTAAGAAAAATTTAAAATTCATCTACAAAGCCAATATTCTATCCTGCTTATATCTTCATTGTTTCCAAATGTGCTACATCATAGCATTGAGGTTCCTGATTAAAGATAACCTGTCATGCAGTAAAACTACTATTAATTTAATTTATATTTCTTAAACCACAGAAGCAGTGAAGACAGGACACGAGCAAGAAATCTGCTTTAAGAAAGTCTTGCTAAGATTTGATTCCACCAAGCTTAGAAAACAAGAGTTACTAAATCATCGCTTGTCTATACTGTAACTCTGTTACCACCCTCTGTACTGCTGTGCCAAGGAAGGTTCAAGGCTGATGTATTTCAGCTGAATTAGAGAGGCAAAGCTAGAAGAGAATGGTTACTGCAATGAGGCACTAAATCAAGCTTTTTTCTCTCTTCATCAAGTTAAAATAGAAATTAAAAGCCTTTTCAGAAAGACCCAAATAAAACCTCCATGTTTTTATCTGAGTTCTCCACTTGGGCACTTGTCCTCCAAGCTGGGAGAGCAGGACAGAGGAAAGATAAGCTCAACCAATTTGGCCAATGTAATCAGCAAGAAAGACTTGTTTTGCACTGGAGGTAAACAATGATTTTATGATTTTTAGATTTCCCAAAATTTGGGTTCTTATGCACACTCTCTTATAATTTTCATGTCTTTTATAACTGAGAATCAGCACAACCAGCTCTCTGGCATAGCTTTTGTGGACCTTTTCCTTCTATATTTAAGACCTGGCATTGTAAGTGTTTTATTCTTAAAAGTACTTCCCTTCTAGAAATTTTGTTTTGAAATCTTCCCACGAAAAATACTTCATTGATTTCACTGACCTCCTGGAGTTTATTTTCACCTTTCATGTATCTGCCTATATTTTTTTAGGACATGCACTGAGATCTGGTGAATTTTGAAAGTGTTTTACTACCCACTGTCATGTCTACTACCGAGTCAATCTTCTAACAGAACATTCATGATTTTTTTCTGTCTATGCTATCTCCAGTTAATTTCTAGTTAAAAGACACAAACTTCTAATTTCTTAGTTTCAGCTACACAATCTTCCCTCCCAATTTGTGCTGAATAAGGACATAAGTTTATTTAGAGAAGATGTCCATTTTGAAGAAATAGGCACATGGTCCTATATTAATTTACTATTTTCATATTCACTCTTTAGAGGAGGTGCTGCTCTGTCCAGGCAAGGAAATTTATGGTAACATTACCCCTACTTGTTTGCCCAGTCCTCCACCAGTAGCAACCTGTGCTATTTTTTTGCACGGCTATATACAGAAATTTTGGCACGTGTTTAATTTAAGCAGGCCTGGTGATGAATTCTCAGCACAGGCAAGTCTCCAACAAATCAGTGAACTGGCAATTTGCTCAGCTCAAAAAAATGCATGGTTTCATTACATTCTCACTTTAACATGCACAGAAAGAAGAAGAGAACATCCTCACTTATAGTTTACTTCTTACAATCCAGGTGAATAGACAGCTTGATGTGTCATACAGCTCTGTCAGGAGCCCTCTCAACGATTTTAAGAAATGCCACCACAGGTCCAAAGTCACAAGGCTACAAAAACATATTTTCAGCTTTATAAACACAACTGTATGAGGGACACTGAGAGTGACATTTCCTGGACTTCACAAATTTCTATCAAACACAACTGCAGAATGAAGACAGCAGATCAGCAACCACCACCCCCCAAAAAATCTCCTCAGTCTACTCATACCAAAGTGAGCATGCTGACATTTTCGTGTGGTTGACTAACTTTTCTTTATGGCTGCCATAAATTCAACTTGTTATAATTACTGTCAATAAAATTAATGAAATTACAGGCTGCTCAACAAAAGGAATATCAATCTGTAGCATTTTATTAGGTCAGTAAGACCTTCATTTATCACTGGTACATTTTGGATAAGGCAGGGATTTGGCTCTTGATTTGCAGCTGTTGTAATTTCTTAAAGTCATATTCCAGGATCTTAGAAACATCTCATATATTGATTATGCTTGCTTGATCAAGAAAGAAGTTTTAAAAATAAACAGAGCTTCTAAAACACTTTCTAAAGACTTAGAATGACTTCAGTTCTGAGCCAAATGGAAAATGTATTGCAGTTTTTAAAAACAAAATGCAGCAAGTTTTCAGCAACTGCCAGTTTGGAAAAGAATGTTAAATACAAACCTCCCTAAAAGGGGTTGTAAAGTTCTCCACTTTGGGGAAGCAGGCATGAAAAGTCCATACCTCTCTAGTTTCCTGTTTGCTATGAAACAATAAGGAGAATGCCACACTTTTTTTTTCATTTGTCATATAATATTTTCTTTTTTGTAATTAAACTGAAATCACACAAAGACATTTCCAGTATTAAAAAAAACAAAACAAAACAAAACATAAGAAACACATTCAAAACACAGAGAAACACAACTGTGTGTTGTCTTCTCGTGCTACATGAATACAAATGTTCTCAGTGATTTCATGTTCAACTAATAACTGAATTGCTTTACAGGTACTTTGACTGGATGGTACTCTTGTGTCAGAGTTTAATTCTTGAGTCCCAGACAACAAAGACAATAGGAAACATACTGGAATTTGTCTTTTGAAGTGTTATGTCATCTTATTTTCAAAGCTATTGCACAACCTGACTTCCATTTTCAGTCGTGTCCTGTGCAGTGAAGAATTCAAACTTCATTGAAAATCATTGTGAATTAAAGCTCAGGCTATGTGAAACTACAAGCATTACCCTAAAAAGACAAAACAAAACAGAATAAACCCCAACAAAATGAAGCAAATAAATATCTAGACGGACTTTACTTTTCAGTCAAACTTCACAAAAATTATTTTTAGGGTCTTGTCACCTTGTTTTATTAAAAAACTAATTTTGGCAGGTTATGCCTAATGTCCACAAACACCTGTCAGCATTCCGGGCTCTCAGTGACACCATCAGTTGTTCACTGGAACAATAAAGGTGTAATCCTATTTGATTCTTTATTTTTTTTTTTAATGCTGCAGTTTCTAGCCATCAAGGGAATCATAGTATTTAAAAACATTTTTCATAACACTGTAATGTATGTAATGTTATGCAACGTCAGAAATCTATGCTAAAGATCAAGATACATAAATTATTAAGTCATTTAGGCACTGAAAAAGTGAGATATGCATTCCTCTTTGGATGGGTTTGAAGAGAAGGGATAGGGCTACATTTCTGTCATTCATTGGGAAGGTATCTAATATCTGCAGATACAAATATTCCACTACATATCCTGGTCTCCACAGACGGGCAGAGAAAATCTAACCTTTATGGGTAGAAAACATGAGCCCTACCATTTACTCATTTCTGTGACATTAACCCACACTAAAAATTTATATCTACTTTTTGTTGTGCATATTTAGCTAAGGATGAGCCTGACCTTTTCCATGGTTAGAAAACAAGTATCGTTCCTCACTTAGCTACACTGGACACTGTCTTCAAGTTATAATTCAGTTATTAATAGTCCTTTTTCAGACCAGTCACAAACACAATGAAGTTTAAGAAGGTGAAGTAGTTAAGATAGAGACTTAATTTCACGCTGAATTTTGTGGTGTTGACATTGCAAGCATCTCTTTTGGCAATCAACTGGAATAAGGTGCTTATTTCTGTAGTGTTCTCATGTTTCCCAGGTTAACTTACAGAAGCCAGACAACTGAAAACATTGAAGAAACTCCTAACTTAGCTGCATGTAAAATTACCTGCTTTAAGACAGTTATCCTACCTAGTGCAAATGAGGAAAGTTTACAATACATCAGGGTTCTTTGGGTGTCATAAGATCTGTTTCTGTTTAGGAACTATTCCCATATTGATCAATTTCTTTCTTTTCAGTGTTTTTTTTCCCTGCTTAGCATTCTCAGGTCAAATCTCAATAAAGAGTAACTTGAATTAGTACCGTAGGAATTAACTTGAAGCAAAGGTATGAGAACAGTATAAGAGAAAGCAAATCTGATCTGCCAGCAAAAAAGTCTCTCCAAGGTCTACTGAACTGATTCAGGACTGCCAGTGTCCTGCCTAATCATAACAGCAGTTGTGACAACAGCTGTCACGGTAATCAGTGTTTCATAAAAGAAACGTTTCAAAGCTGATTTAGACATACAGGGACAACACTTCCTCCAGCAGTAAAACTAGAAAGATTAATGTACGAGAGCAAAAGATATGATTTTGTACCTTGAAAAACACTTATCTGAACAAATAATCACAGATGCTCCTCATGCGAGGACAGGAGGATGCATAAAAAAGAAAAGTAAGCCATCACTTCTCTCGTGATTATTTGCTCTCAGATAGAAAAATCAAGACCCTCCTTCACTTCTTGTTTTGGAATATCCTCAGCACTATCTCACTGAGAATATATTAGAATTAGTCTTTTAAATTTGGTGTGGGTTTTTTTTTAACATGTTCCTCAGTACTTATTCCAGGTGAAACACAAGGCACTAAAAAAACATGTTGGGAGAGTTTATGAAGCGAAGACATATTAAAGAGTGCTAGGTTATGTCCTCAGATAATTATTTAATTTAGAACAATAAGGCCATGTTTGGAAATTATACCTGTCACTTTTAAAATATGCCTCCTCCTGATTTAACACTGAAACATTGCATACTGAAACATTACCTGTTTCAGTGTAATGGCAAAATGAAAACAGTGCTTTTTAAATGACAGGTCAACTGAACCTGAGTCATTTTAGTGAAATGTGGTTATTTGTACTTATCATCAAAATTTGTTGGGTTTAGGTTTCTACAGTTAAAGAGAAAACAAAGCTCTTGCAAGGTGTTTTCCTCTTCTTTGATGAAGGAAGAATATTCGATGTGAACATCACTTTTCAGTACAGCAGAAAAAAATTCTGAAAAACAATGAAGTCAAGTGGGATATCATTAAATAATTATCTCTAATCATAAGAAAGAAGCACTTAGTAGACCAAATGAGAAAACTAACACAGATACAAACCAAAGAAATTTTATTTCAAAAAGTTTTCACACTAGTAGGTCATAATTTCTTTATAGAAAGACAATTTTAATTCATCTTTTGTTTTCAGCCAGGACTCTTTTGTGAACCCCGTAATGCAGCTGTTTTTCTCATCACTTCTAAAGATTTGAAGATTCACAAATATTTTGACTTTTACTGCAAAATACAGTTTTGCAGTTCTCCTCCAAATAATATTGAAGAATATTGAGGACAGATTAAGTGTATCTTGAACATTAAATCTCTCTCTTTTCACCACTTACTGAAAATACAGCTGTTACTAAAGTTCAGGTTTTTCTGTGCCACGAAGAACATTTGTTATCTAACACAAATGTGAGTGGTATGCCATTTTCTAAGAACTCTTGTTCTCTAGAATTGTGCTCTGAGTTGCTGAAGTTGGTTCTCAAAGGATGAGACTGTGGAGGGAATGAGGTCTGAGCTGAGCAGAGGAAGATTCCTAACCTTCATTTTTACCTTAATTATGCTATAAATATTAGGCCCATAGAAGAGGACAAATTATTCACAATTGTTACACCTAAAATAGGTATCCCTCACTTACTTTGTTACTTTAGCAGTGCCATTTCAGAGGATTGGTTAGTGTTACCACAGGACTTCATTAACAGACTCAAAATCTTAAGCAGCTTCAAGTAGAGAAGAAACAAGGATCATATTCCTGGAGGACTAAAATGTCACCTTTCTATAAGTCACCTGATAAGCAGTGGATGCTCTGACCAAAACAAAATACTTCCAAGCTATTATTATCGTCTAGTAGCTAGTAAGATGTTATGCATTTTAATACTCTATATATTACAGAATATATAATACAGATGGACTTTATAAATAGAAATTTCAATTGAATAAATTTTTTACTCTTGGAAGACATAATGCCAAATGAGGCTACATCAGTTTTTTGTAGAAAATCCATGACTGAAACCAGGAGGTTTTTAGCATTGGATTGGTGTAAAAGCATAAACTCATGTTATCTTCTTTTTACTGGCAGAAACCTGCTGTGGGAAAAAATAATATTTCTCAGACCAACTGTTTAAATCAGGGCAAGGGCAGACAAAATAGGCTGTGCTGAGATGTCACATCTACTGTACATCCCCTGGCAAGCAGGCTCCAATATTCTAGACAACACATAAACAAGTGTCTTTTCACAGAGGGACAGAATGGCTCCAGTCCCAAATCACAGCTTCCAATAACAAAGCAGGGAAGTGAAAACTCCAGTTTATTTACAAAATGTACGTGCCACAAATGACAGAGATAAAAGTCTTTCCGAGAAGAAATTCAAGGAACGTCTTAACTTGCAGCCTTAGAGTGCTCCCTTTGAAATACATTAGAAATGGAGACATAAGTGTGTCACAAACCAGCTCTGAAACTATGGCACAAGGTGATTTGGAACCTTATAAAAAAAATAAATGACATTAAAAGAAAAATTAAAGGCTACCTATATCTATCTTGAGAAAGTGAAAGCTGTTACAGGGGCTACAATTTCAGCTTTTGAAAGAAAGCAATAAAGGGTTTTTCTCAGCTCTCTATTTTATGGGTCAACTGCAAAGACAACATAGAAGTCTGCAGGAAGAAGGAGTTTGCAACAGAGGGGAAAATGTGACAGAGGAGAATGAAAGGAAAAAATTAGATGATCCTGCATATTTTCCATGTTCTAAAAATTTTAGTGCAATTTTGCCATTCTGTTAATTCATTTTCACTTCTTAGCACATAATTGACACAGATTTAATTTTTCATAGGTATTTTTGTCTAGAAGTACATCATATTTAGATCAAAAAAATGTACCATGTAATTTACAGGTGTTCAAACCTGATTATCCTGCTTTCTAGCTTTATGGTGCATGAGAAAATTTAGGCTTAAAATTTTTTTGTTGTGAAATCTGTTCTTCAGGTTCTTCTGACTGAAGAGGTAGAACGTGCATGAAGTTACCAAGAGTTCTGGAGTCTTTCAGAGCCTTCACCTGCACCATGAGAGTCTGATCTCATGCCAATTGATACCTACAGGGAGCTGGGACTTGAAGGAGCTTCTCAGTGACCCTGAGGGGCTGCTGGAGGCTGCTGAGGGTGAAAGGAGGGACTAACCATGCCAGAGAATTGCCATCAACGTGCAAATTAGGTGCACAAAATTTTGGCACCCAGTGCCCCTTTTTTGAGTCATAAACATTTAAATGTAGGATAAAAAAAACCAAACCAGCAATAGAAACTCCTGAGATTTTTCCTGCAATTAAAAAAAAACCAACAAAGTTTATTTAATTTCGCACTTGTCTTTCAGTTAACAAAGGCACAGCTTAGCATAAATCCTTTTGGATATTATGTGAAACGTATTACCTTATTTTTGGATGACCGCACAATGGCTGCAGCTGTTTTATAGGAAACTATGTTTGAAAAAGCTAATTATATTTCAAGTATTCCAAGGGAAGTGGCCAGAAGAGAGGATAAATGGTAAGGATATTCATCAGGCACTGGCAGGAGCACAGGCATGTTGTGATCGAGGTTTTAACACATTTCAGAAGCCTGCTGCCTGAGATAGTTTTGTGGTGACGTACTCGCTCATCTATTTCCCTTTGGTGTTTATGTTGGAAAGACAGCACGTTATTTTGAAAGAAATGAAGAAAAAAAGGAGCTTGCAGAGGAAACTGTAGCAACTAGTCCTGATATGGAGTAGTTTAACACCGAAACATACAAGCAAAAAAACCAAGTCAAATGTTAAAAAAAAAGAACGTACAATACTAATGGTTTAATATTTTCAAATATTTTCAAAGTAGATTGTGTATTATTATTGTCCTGAAGTTAGTGTGAGTCTTCCCCTTGGCTCTAATAGACCCTGAATTACACGTGTGTACATCTTCCTGGCTGTTTTGGGAGGATGAAATTTGCTTTGCTTTCTAAGGAGGACAGATTATTCGTTTCAGACCAGAGGCCAGGTCTGCTCACCACTGTAGGCACAGATGTGGGCATTACCTCTACTGACATTTCCTTCCTCTTTCCAGTTGTGTTGTGGCTCCCTGTATTTCTTCTGATTTGGACAATTTGGTCATGACTCAACTGGAGCAGTAAAAAGAGCATTGGAATTTTTGTGACATTGCATGGCCCTCAGGACAAGGCAGGGTCTGTTTCCAAACAGTGAAGTACACGACAGTGTGTTTTTCTTCAGACAAGAATCTATTGGTACTTTCATCATCCCTACGTCTTGAAAGAAGTATTATTAAAAAAAAAAAAATCAAGCAAAATGAAAGACAAGCACACAAAAAAACCCCTGGTGGCTGTGAGTTTTTTGAATAAACAGAATCACACTAAAACCTCTACCCATGTTTCATACATTAAGGAACTGAGAAAACAAATAAAATCACAATTCCTTTTTCCTACAGTCATAGTAAAATTTAACTAAAAGGAAGATGAAAAGATTTTTATCTGTGGAAACTGCTGTCATTTTGAAAGAAAAGCAAAGAACTCTGTCTTATATCCTCTTTCTGAATCAACAAAATTTCCACAACCTGACAGGATTTCCCCATTGACTTATCAAAATCTTTGGTCAACGTCTTTTTTCAAACAGTGCAGTAGTAAAGTTGCTAATAAACAGGTTGACTTCAAATGTACATGATAAAAAAAAAGGAACAAAACAAAACATTGATGTCTTCAATTAATGAAGATGAATTGGGGCAAATTGTTTCAATTCTCATAAGCTGTGCAGAGAGGCACAGAGTAGATAAAGACATACTAATACAGGGAAGATTTACAGTGAACATAAAGTTTCTGAAAGCATCTGAAATATTGTTTGTATCAGTGCAGTTCACATTGGATATTATTCCCCCTCCTATCTAGGACAACAGTCATGATACAACACTAACAACAGCTTGATCACAAGCAGGAATGTAACCCCAAATATTACAAGCCTGAGGCACCCTGTATCTACTGTAAAGACCACAGACTTACAGATAAATGCACTCTTTAGGTAAAACACACACTTTAAAAAAAAATATCTTTTCTGCTAGCTTGTTATACCTTGGAAATGTGATAACACTTCTTTTCATGTTAGGTTCAAAATATTCGTCAGCACTACATGTAAAACAGTTCAAAAGAAGGCAGAGGACAAAGGCTATCCAATTCTCATAGGATCCCAAGGAGACCACTGGTTCACTTGGATTACAGCTGTAGTGATTTTCTCAGAAAATGCTGTGCTTCAGCTGAAAGTATAAAAGGGAAATGACACAGATGCATGAACTCCTGCAGTAAAAGACAGGGATAAGTCCCTGAACTAGAAGATACTCCAGTATAATAAATAGTTCCTGGAAGAAACCAAGGTCAGCAAGCTCAATGCTTTTCAGCTACTCACAGCACTATTCTATAAATTTAAACTTGAGAGCTCCAAAGGAGATTTCATGGCCATTACTGCTTCTTCACTGACTCAGAGCTTTCTTAAACTGGTACATGTGAGTCAAAAATCAGATTTGAATGCAATTGTCCTTGCCCAAAGCTGAAAATAAGTTTGACTGTAAAACAAATGTAATTATGTCTGTGCAGGAAGGAACACATCCAGAATGATCGTGAAGTTGGTTGTAATCAATGACCTTTTCCGAAATACCTTGAACTCTTTCTTTTGTTGGTGGGGCTTTCTAAAAGTATACTGGGAGCCATAGGTTTCTGGCTTGCACCCATTTTAAACAACGCTTATCGCACAGTGCTACAATTTGCTATCAGATGACCCTGTGCTCATATACAAACACAGCCACTATCAGGCACAGACAGGCTATAATCTGGCAATAACTTTAAAAAACAGAAACAAACACAATGTGTAGGGAATATTAATAAACCCACGGAATTCTGGCACAGCATTATTAGACTACTACTAAGTATCTGGAGGGAAGTACAGTAAGACATGATAAAAATCCACATTCATTTCAGTCCTGTTCCCTATGACATAAACTGTCCTAAATAGTTACTGTCACATGAAGTGCTCTCTTTAGAACAGTTCAGAATCTTTTAGCCTTATCTAGCTTTTGCAAATGTGAGGATTACCTTGTTTTATAAGTTTCTATTGTGTCCAACGAGTTGATACACAGACATTGGTACAAAACCAGTTTTTTTAAGTATAACCATTATTATAGCTTTGGGAGAAAGGTCTTATGAGAGAGACTCTTTAGCAGATACCATACTAGCATATATTACAGAATAAAATTACAGAATTTCAGTTACAATTACTTGTAAGAGTACAGATTTTTAAAAAACACTCCCACGTGTAAGATAGTCTAATTTTAGCCACTGTCAGCAACTACCATGGTTCATAATATGGTTTCTGTTGACAATCCCTTACAATATATTCCTCCTCAAACATGACACTTCATTATACTAACCTTCAACAGAAAATCAGCGAATCACTGTCTGTTTACTCTAAAAATGGGGATTATTTCCCTGTGTCATGAGAGTTTAATGAAAACAGAATCCAGGAATGACTATGCAGCTATCAGGTACTTTAGTGATGGGTACTATAGCTGAATAGATGAGGATAGATAATCTAATTGCATGTTTCTTTTGCCAGATTAACTTTTTGCAGATTATAGTGGCTTTTTGTTAATTAAAATTTCCTGTATCAAAAAGACACATTTATGCTATTTATTGAAAGCTGGACATGACTTTTTGAGGGCCATGACATGCAAAATAAAAGGCAATAATGTTCAAATTTAAGCTTTGATAAAAATGGGTTTTTGTTTGCTTTTAATGTTTTTTTTTTGGTGGAGAACACATATTTGCCCAGATGCAAATTCATCTTCCTTGGCCAGTGCACATATAGTCTTAAATTCCATACTTTACATCTCTTTCCATCAATTAATCTGGGACAAACCAGGAAGAAGACCAACCACACAGTCTCTCTTCTTTTTCAGTACCCAACCTCAGGATCCAGAGGTCAGAATACAACCTCGACCTAAAATTCACAACTGGAATATAGAGCAAGGCACAGGGACAGATGTGCTCAAAACCAAGCCTCAGCAGACAGTTCAAATACTTCCTCTTTATATTATTCTCTAGATTGTTTAAAAAGATTATTGTATCTCTTTTTGGATCAAACCTTGCAACACATTCATGTTATATTACCAAAACCAAAACCCAAAAACTTTGATCAGCAATTGTATGTGGCATTAATAAGGATCACTTAGGAATTAAGCTACCTAGTGTGGAAATAAATGGGATTCCATTTAAATGGTGCTTATTCTGTCTAACCTTATCCCTCAAGCTGATGCAAGAGTTCCTGGAAAACTTCAAGCTTGACATTTTACAGATAGGCTTATTTAAGAGAGCATGGAAGATTTTAAGCCACTCAATACCATTTTTCTTAGATATCTAAGGCACATTCCTTTTTTTAAAGATTTCAGTAGCTTATTTGCAAAATTAGTCGAAAAGAAACAACATTGTTCTGTCAAAAGTTTAATTTGAGAAAATCCAACCTCTGGATTGACCATTTTTCTGGGTATTTTAATGCAGGTACTCTTCTCTCATCATTACCGTGATGTCATTAATTACAATATTCCAACTGACTAATCAGGAAGGAGGTTGTCCCTAAACTGGATGAGGTTATGACTCTAAAGTATTGTTATCTTTTTCTGCTAAGGAAAGATTGGTCAGGGAACTCCCACTCAGGAATCCTTTCTTTTGTGAACTGAAGGGAGGTTGAGGTGCCAGTTCAATTTGCTTAATCACATTGCATAAGCATTGGGAGATTGCACCCCAATGCTTAGGCTGTGAAATAAATCCCCTCATTGTCACTTATTACTGGAAAATAATTGTACTCCAAAAGTGTTCACAGGTCTCATGGCACATTTACAAATGTGAGAAAATACAGTTTTCCCTAAAAATATTTATTGACTAACATTATCAAAATGTGAACCTAAAAAGAAAGCAGAAAGGGATATAAAGGCATTTACATACATGTGTATATATGTATGTGTGTGTGTGTGTTATGTAATAGGATTTCCATGTAGAATAATTTACTGAACTATCTTAATTAACCCATTTTATTCAGCTGAGTATGTGTTAGAAACAATTATAAGCATATAATATAAAAATAGATATTTTTATCCAGTAAAATTATACCTCAAGAAAAATACTATCAAATATTAGATAAGACTTATTTTCCAAATAATCATATTATTTAATGAAAAATTAATTTAAAGAATTAATCTAATTTTAAAATAATTATTTAATCACTCACACACCTATCCTTTAAGTGTTTTCTGATTCTTTTTCTTAAGGAATATCAAGACAATAAAAAATTAAATCTGATTAAATTTTGAATTCAAAATATGTTGATATATTTTAATACGCCCCTGAATTTTAAATAGATGATGTTAGATAATTTGATATGAAATTTTATGGAACAAATTTTTCTTTCATTTTTGCCTAGCATGTTTATAGTCTGCCATATTTGACTTCAGTGGAGTCAATCCCCTTATTTCCTAACAGCAATAAACATAGACATTAGTTCTTTGACATTGAAAATCCTAGATTAAATTAACAAAACAATACTAAAAATCTAAAAGGTATTCAATATTAATTCCCCATTTGGGATTTTATAACTGAGCCTGCTTTGTTTGAAACATAGGTTTGCAAGGCAACATGGAAGTCTACAAATAACAGGGAGTATTATCACCACTAGTATATGGTATTAAGGAAATAACTATTCAAATGTTATGTCTGGTTCTGACTTTAACACTTCAGAAAAATAAGTGAAAGGTTTGGACATAATTTTTAAAAGCAAGGGAATAATTTGAAGTTGGAAAATAAACCTTGAAGGAAGGGGGTAAAAAAAGAATCTATGGAGCTTTTCAAAGAGACTGTGAAATATTTGGACTATAAATATGTACAAAAGGACTACACTTTTGATAGCAGACAGTGCTTTAGTGTACCAGAAAAACCATAAAATGTTGAGATGACTGGAAACTCACGGAATTTGACATAACTGGAATGCTTCTCCAATTTACCCATAGGAGCATTTGACATGGTGTTATTCTGAGGTTTTTATGATGGCAATCAAATTGAAAGTTGATGATGTTTAAGATTTGTGAATGCCAGAGTTTGGATTAGTGATTGTTAATAGTCTTCTCTCACCCTAAAATATGATAAGAAAATGGTCTCTATACATGAGAAGTTCTGTAAAATACATTTTTTTCTTTAAAAGTATGTGAACCATAGATTATTCCTACATTTAGATGTTGCTAACTTGTTTCTCATGGCTTTGAGGCTAATTGGGCAGAGAGGGACTACACTCCTCTCTTTAGCAAATTCAGTGTTTTAATTTAAAATAGTTATTCAAGTCTGCACAGCTGGGTCTAGTCAACTAAAGTCAGTAGAATCATTCTTTTGACATCCCTACAGTCCTATGAGGTATTGCTCACGGTATTGTGTTTTTTAGTTTCTATCGGGGAAAAAACAGCATTGTTAGCAGAGAATTCCATTTTTGCACTGGGGGTGCAATTACATTAGATTTTGAGGCATCATATTCATTTCTTTTACATACTGAACTTCTGCAATATTCTCCTTTTAAAGTGTTTAGATTCAGGAGATTTATTCCTCAACTGATCTAAACTGATGCATGACTGTAAAAGTAATTGCAATATTGATTTCATTATCCTGAGTGATGGATTCTCAGATTGCAGAAAAATGAACCTAAAAGAAAGAGGAAAACTTTCCTTCACCCTTTTCCTTTTTGTCCTTATTTTTCTCCTTCTTTTCTCTATTTCAACACATATCTAAAAGGAAAAAAAAAGGTATCAGTAGGAAATTACCGAGTGATCTGCAGATGATAGTTGTTTGTAAATGAAAGGGTAATTCCATTTGCCAAATTTAAATGCATTCCAAGTGGCACAGCCAGTACAGTGTCAAGTTTTTTGCTGCGATAAGGCTGGAGGCAGGAAGCCATGAGAGGTCAGGAAGGAAATACTATCAGGCCTGAGAGGGGACTGAACAGCACAGGGAGCAGCAGAGTCTCTTGTATTTAGGCTGTGTAGCAACTGCACTCTTTTCCAAGGATGAACAGCCACAAGTATAAAATCCCATCTACTGTCTCTTTAAACTTACTAGGGGGAAAAAAGTTCCTTGTTTGCTGTGTTTGTATTTTGCTTCTAGCAGCTTTGTCAGGGGAAGAGGGAAGCAGGGGAAGGCAGCAGGGAAAGTACAATTTCACATAAACATTTCTTCTGGGATGCAGACTGGTTTGTTTATAGCAATTTAGTTTGACCCTGGGCACACCAAAGGAAATGGCTTTAATGCTGGTTCTGCTCCACCATAGCAGAGCTGGATCCAAGGCATTTAGTTTGCACTGGTATGTTTCCAAACATCACCAACATCACCTGCTTCCTGATATACTGCCCAATGGGAAATAAGTCAGGGAGAAACTTAAGGAGAAAGGGAAAGCTCTAACAAAATTTGGCTTGTAAAGAGCCACCTACACAAATCCAGTGTTGTTGCTCTGTATTACACCACCAAAGGTTTTCAAAGTATGTTAGGGAGTCCATCTAAGCTGGACTGACAAAGTCATTTTCCCATCCCATGAAATAACAGAATTTATATTTTCTTCCTGTTCTACGCTGTGATGAAATAAAGACATTTTACATTTTTCCTTTGAAAATGAGGGCAGCAGGAGAGCCACTTGCCTAATTGAGTGTTCATTTATTTCCTATGTCATCATTCGTTTTGTTCCTTCATGATGTTGAAGATCTTGCTCCAGTGTTCATTTATATTGGGCAGGGTGTTGGAGGAAACCTGGCAATCTGACTTCTGGTAGTTTAGAGAGATTCTCTCTAAAAAAACACCTGATGGTGAAAGAGATTAGCTTAGAATAACTGATATCTGGTAGGACAGCCATGAAGGAGAGGACAGATTCATACCAGAGCCAGAAATCATGATGATGAATGAGACTGCTCAATATTTGCCTTATATCTCATTTATTTTTCTTATTTTCTTGTTCAGGGAATATCAAGTAGGCTAGAGAGTGTTAAGTGTCTTTCTTGGTTCCACTGTGAATTTTATGGGATTTTGCCTGTTCCTCTGACTTTGAAAATCACCATTTTCAGAATAAAAAGCAAACGAACAAGAGTATTCTGTCCAAATATTCCTCACTACCTCTTAAAGTCAGTTAATATAAAAAAAATATGACCACATCCCAGTGGTTCTATGACCTTCAGTCACAGAGGCACTTCAATTTTGTTTCTACTATTTTGTGCTTATACAGTTAAATGGAAGCCAAACAATTTACTATTGTACGAGGCTGTCCAAAATATAAAGGGTGCAAGCCAGTGCCCACTGCATTTAATGAAAGCAAGATATCAAAACCAGCACCAGCTCCAAAAACCTGTCTAAAATTACAATTACTCACAGTAGTAAACTTGTGCACGTGCTTTGGGATCCAAGCCCAACTCTGTGCACAGGAACTGACTTCAAAGTAACCAGTGGGATTGTTCAATCTCACTCTCTTGAATTATGGAAGAATCACCAAGAATCTTGTCCAATCTACAGCAACAGAGACCAGTTCAACAGGAACATAAAGAAAAAATCAGTACTCAAGAAAACTGAAAATACATCTCAAACACTGGAGCATTTTGTACCTTTGAAGAGTCAAAGCTTATTCCTGCTGGAGAAAGGTAAAAAAAAGTTCACTTTTGTGAAAATATATTACCTACCTGTGCTGCCAAGGTCAGTGAGACCTGTTCTGCTTTGAATAAGTACTGCTGGGGCAGAAAAAGCAGACTGGGAGGTAGCTTTAACTTATGTATTACTATTTAGTTGCTAAACTCCCTACAGAAGTGAAAATACAGAGCTAAATTCCACAAGGTTTATAATAGTGTGATTCCATCACCTTAACCATTTTTGTATGGAAGTAAGAGAGATGAATTTGGTTCATGACATGACACTGGTTTAAAAGTAATTATTTTTTGCTGCCATTAACAGCAAACTTGTGCAACATTATTGTGTGGCACTCCCATAATGGGAAAGTTAGTGGAGCCTGACAAAATCTGGCTCAATTTTAGATCAGGTTTTGAGCAAAACTTGGACAGTTTCTGGCATGATCTAGAGATTTTTATTAAATTGGAACAGAGGCAAAATTGTGTTGGTCCCCCTAAAGATCAAAATGAATTTTTACACTTACTCAAACATCAAAGTACAGTTTAAGAGCAAGCCAAAATAAATGAACTGAATGTATATCCACAAATCCTGCAAGTCAGAGCTAACAGGGCCTTTAAAAAGCTTTGCCAACTATCATTTGCTATGCATAGAACTCCCTATGTATGCAGCAGCTATAAAACTTAATGCTAATACATCATGAAAAGAACAATATTTTGTTTACAGTAAGTGGTATGTTCAAAGGCATGATCAAGTTCAGCTTAATTTTTCTTCCCATAAATTAAATCTGACTGCTTTATTTGCCCTCTGCCGGTACTTTTCTCCATTTACAGGTAACAGAGTCCTAGGGAAGAGACAGAGACATACACGGTCCAAACCCAATATATGTCTACTTTGCCAAGTAGACAGTCCTTCTCAGTATTGTGGCTAAGAAATACATTTCTTTTCCTTTCCAAGTAGACAGCTAAAAGATATTTTTCATTAGATTACACCCAGCAACACTAACTCTGTACGTTGGCTGCAATACCTGATTAAAAATGATACACTGAACTGAAATTCAGATGACCAAGTTGGTGGACAAATAATCTGACCTTGTAAAAAAGTAACAGCACAATGCTGTCTGAAGGATGCCTTAGAAATATCTTAAAAAATATTTATGTAAATGGAAAGAGGGTTCATTTTGTGACTTCTTTAGTTCAATAATTAAGTCCATGGGCTCTCACCTGTTGTCCTCCTAACAGTCAAATATAAGTTGATTTTCTTGAACACCTATTGAATTTCTTCTGTAAAAAAATGTTTTCAGACCAGATAGAGCTATTTACCTACTCCCTCTTGTGTCCTGTTATAGATACAGTTTGAAAAATATACCTTATTTAATTTATAGAACCAGAAGAAATCTCAGCTAAAAATGTCATTTTAATAATCAGAACAGCTGGATTAAGTGAAACCCCTTTTCCTTCTGCTTGAAGCCTGGAGTTAGCTTTATAAGGGGTATAAAACTGTAAGGTGAAAGATTTAGTGGGCATGTTGTTTACCATTAGAATTTGTTTTGGAATTCTAAGGAGCTTTCAGGAGACTTACCAGATAATTATCTGAAGCCACAAAGTTTCTCCAGGCATTTCTCCATCCCACGTTGTGTAACACCATCTTCTGTGGCTGCTGGCTACTTCTAAACCAGGGCTCCCTAATCTGCTCTTAAATGCTTTCATCACCAGATTGCTTTGTGTTTTTAAGCAAAATGAAATTCAGTGCTCGAGAAAAGTGCAAGGATGTTGATATACTGGATACTAACTCTAACAAAATGAGTAATAATATTCACAAACTTTCCATGAGGAAGTGAAAATGAAGTATTTAGGTATCATTTCAGTATCTGACATGTTACACACCCTCTCCACTCGCTTAATAACCTAAAATCTTAATTTTATCTTCCTAGACATCTGATGCAGATTGCAGATAACCACAAACATTTGGAAAAACAGGTCACAATATTCTGCATGAGATTAATGATCCAAGCATACTTAATTTTGGATAAATGTAGAAAACATCATGCATACACACACACTCCCCCCGTGTGTGATGGTCCCATGTCTCTCAGCAGGTATGATGATTCACTGTCATCAAAAACAGACAGGTAATAGAAAAAGAGATAATTTTTTTGTTTTGTTTTGGGGGGTTTTGTTTTTTTGTTTGGGGTTTTTGTTTTGTTTTGGGGGTTTTGTTTTGGAGTTTTTTGGTTTTTTGTTTGTTTGTGGGTGTTCTTTTTGTGTTTTTTTTTTTTTTTGGGGGGGGGGGGGTGGTTTCCAAAGCCTGAAAAGACCTGAGTGATACATGAGTGATAAGCACCAACAAATGCCAAATAGGCAGAGAACTTGGAAAATTTCCTCAATTCCTGTTGGTGAAGTCACAGATCTTTTTTTGTCATTTATACCCTAGTATCACCCCTAAAAAAGTAATCTGCCTTCCTATGCTCTTAAAAGCAAAACCAGAGATTTGGGTACCATAGGTAGTACTGAGGGTAGAGAAGACTGATGAATGTGGCAACTGCAATCTCTTGGCAGAAAAGCAGCTGCCAGTCTCAGCTTCCTGGGGTGTTTAAGCAAGTAGGGAAGTAAGCAAGTAACCCAGACAGGTATGAGAATATCATCTCATCCCAACAGGCTATAATAGATTTGTGGACCATATCTCATGATCCTGAGTGCAGCAGAACAATTAAACTTCTTAACGTATGACCATCCTGAGAGAAATCCTACTCCATAGAAGTCACCTTATTTTTGTTATTTTCTTAGCACATAATTATGAGTGAAGCTTAAATAT
Source organism: Trochalopteron elliotii (assembly GCA_024734555.1). Classification (NCBI taxonomy): domain Eukaryota; kingdom Metazoa; phylum Chordata; class Aves; order Passeriformes; family Leiothrichidae; genus Trochalopteron; species Trochalopteron elliotii. The sequence goes on from JANPWX010000043.1 coordinate 871,202, forward strand.
TGTCCATTCATACTGAGATTTTCACATGGGAACTCAAGATACCATCACTTTTTTTGTTGTTGTTTGGTACTGAGTTATATACTGGGATATATTCCTGAGAACTTTAACAGGAAAGAACAGTAGCTGACATCTGGCAGAAATATAGACAGTTATGTAGATTATAAACAGAATGATCTATCACTTTTAGCAAATATATACCAGAACAAAAGACATTAAGTAGAAGTCTAAATGGCAAAACATTGATGGCAGGAAGAGATCAAAGAAATCCTGCCCTTTGCTATATGAATAGAATAGGTGAAATTACTATACAAGGAAGAGTCTTATATAAAATTAGCATTGATATGTTTATCCTTGTTTTGAATACAGCTTTGTTTGAACCGAGAAAAAAATCATAAAGCAGCCAACAGTGCTTGAGCATGGGTATCCTTTATTGCTGTATTATGTTTTCAGGAAAGATTGATTTCCACCCTCTCCTTTTCCTACCCCCTGCCATTAAACATAAAGGTTTACTCCACTAATACATTTTTATTCATTTGAAGGAATTGAATAGAAACATTATACAGAAGTTTGACCTAAAATATATTAAGAAAACATTTCCTTCTTAAGAAGAACATTAAAAAAGCATATCTTAATAGAGCATTATATGCTCTAGTAAAAAAAAAAAAATTTACAGGACTAGCCTATTTGTCTCTCTTAACAGTGCTCACAGATAGAATTTCTTCACCCCCTTTTTTTCTAGGTATTATCAGTGTAAACTCAGTTGTTAAAGCAATACAAAAGACTCAAACCAGAAGCTGCAATCAAGGTCAATAAATTGTATGATTTTCGTTAGACTAACTTTGTTACCAGAGCAGTTGTAATCAAGTGGATGCTATAACTTGATACCTGAGGGTGGCATTTTGAACACCCAGTTCTGCTGCTCCCACAATACTAATGCATTGGCATTTAGTAAAAGTTGCTGTTGATGCAAGGTGTTATTGGTGTTTGCCTGTGCCAGAGTGGTGCATTAGAATCAGGGAAGCAGAATACTTGTGGATGCCCCAGATATTTCAGCAGAGGATCCAGACTAAACTATTGGATATATGATTTTAAACAAAAAGGCTGATTTTGTTCTCATCTTGTGGTACACATGTATCATTTAGCACTGGGGTTGGTAATCTGACACAGAGTCAGAATGGGCAGTGCAGTGTAGGACCATTAATTCTGCAGATAATTCACTGGGATGACTGTGGCAATGTCTTAGCTGGACAAGCTTTGGTTCTGACTTAGTTTTTCTGCATGAAGTCGTTTCAACATAGGAATTGTGAACCTTCAAAATGAGAGCCAACCACACTATTCTCTATCAGGATTTTATTTCTGTACTCTGAAAAGTTTTATTTTACAGTTTCTTAAAACTCACACATGTGGGATTTTGCTATGTAAATGAAATGGCCTCACTAAAAATACAAAAATGTAAAGTGGATGATACCATTCCCAAACACTACATGAACACTTGATGAGTAGGTTGTACTTCAGTGGCTCTAAAGTCTGGTATAAGGGGATTTCACTAATGAAAGTGAAACAATTAGCTCCTCCATATCTTTCTAACATGCAAAGTATAAAAAAAGCAAGTTAGATAATGCATCATATAAGGCATTTTTAAATTTGCAATAGCGACAAACTGAAGCAAATCAACAGTGAACCTACACCAATGTGGCAGTACTCATAACAGGCAAGTATTATAGTCTGAGAAGAGAGCTTAAGAAATCCTGAAAGATTAATTTATAAATAATATACACAAGTGAAAGTCCCTTCTTAACCATTTTCAGCATAAAGTTGCCCTCTGTTTGGAGGCAGCAGAGTTCAGAAATCTATCAAGCCCCTGGGATGTGGTGTGTATTTAATTATCACATTATCTGCTTTATTTAAATTATCTATAAAGAGGGACTGACACTATTTAAAGAGTTATGCTGTCTTTTGTGGCTCAGTAAAAATGATGTGTGCCACCAACTTATATCAACAACTATTTAGAAATTTTCTGTCACTTCTGACAGAATATATAGGATTCGTCAAGTAGCTTTATATTTTATTTTAACGATAATATACAATAAAAATAAAAATAAGCATTTGAGTAACACTTTTTTTTTTCCAAGTGTAATAAGATATTTCCAGATTTCCTCTCTTGTACAAAATCAGAATATTTGTCCCAGGATAGATTTTTCTTTTTTTTGCTATTACATATTTTATAGTTAGACCTACAGGCCAGGTCAAATTTACATATATATATATATGTATGTATGTAACCTACTTCAGGTCTTGAATTAGGTTTTTGATGACAGCCTCTCTATCTTCCATATACAATAGAGTCCTTCTGAGAGTCACTCAGAGCAGGTGCTTGAAAGAAGACTTTGTTAATATCTCCTAAATAAACTGGTTCTGGCCTCCACCCCAAAGAAAGCCCAATGACATAATGGAAGGAAATTCTAGACAGTATATTCTGTAGAAATAGTAAAATATTAGCATATTATAAGGTCTTTGGAAGGTTTCTTCTTTCTTCTCTCTAAGTATGTAAGTTAGTTAACTTTTTTTTTTTTTTTTTTCTGCAGAGGTCTTTTAGTCCTTGGCTGCCAGCCATGGTAAAACAGCTGAACATCTTGATTATCAACAACTTCAGCTGTATTTCCATCCTAGAAATAATTTCTTTCCTGACTCAGGTGACAATTCAGCCACAGAATAACAGGAAAATGAACTTATGTTTCCAAAAGGGTATAAAACTGACAATCAAGCTTCAGCAAGAAACCTGACTTTGAGTGTGAAGTTTTGCACTTCAGTTTTAAAACCAAAAGGTTCAGAAGGTGCCCAATCAGGTTCAGTCTGTATAAAATGATATCTTTAACCTCCTGAGGCTTTCTTTCTGTGTTAACAATTATAGCAATAGTGGGCAGTGTACTGGTTCCTTTCAGTAAAAATGAATGTGATTGTCAGAATATATCAGAAATTATTAATGAATGTAAGTCTTTTGAGGAAAAATGTTCCATTGTACAATCTGAGAGCAACATATTAGTTTGAATGCAAGAGTGACTGGAGATTTTATATTAGCTTCACCTGCTGTGAATGACAAGAACACCACCAGCTGTTTCTATCTTTCGAAGTTTGGCATTAATAATACATGTCTCAGATCAGCAGGTCTGTCCTACAAAAGTGTTATCCATCAGCATTTCTGAACTCAAATCATCAGTGCATTTGTACACTGATTGAAAGAGGATGAGAAACTAAGAAAGAAGTGTCATCAAAAACTCTCCCCCATGAATTGAAAATGGAATATAATTTTTAGTAGTATATCCATGAAGTTGGTTGTTTTATCAAACCTTGGAGTTTGAAATTCTGCATAAAATACCTATACAGACACTGCTTCTGTTTAGAAAGATGTATAAATATTAACTCTGAAGAGAAGGTGTTAACTTCTATAAGAAGATCTAATTGCCAAATTTTCATGGTTTTAATTTAAATATCATGCCCTTTATGAATTAGGCATAAAGACTGGGCCCTGCTGTGTAGATGTGTCATTTCATTAGTTAATCAGAGATTAATAAAGAGGAGAATTTAAATAAGAATTAGAAATCACCATGCTGTTTTGAGCAAGATTCATTTTCATCTATTCCTTGCTGCTGTTTTCTCAAAAAACATTGCTAGTACATGCAGTAGTACTTCTTATTATTTCTGTTAAAACAGAATATTGGTATATGACTGCCCCTAAAGGACATCTTTTTAACAGCAATGAGTTCATTCATCCTTTTGCTATGAACACTGATCATAAAGCTATATTCAAATATGCTCTAAACACTAGACAGTTTGGTCAAGTAGTCCAACTTCTGTCAAATAAGCAATTTTATCTAAAGAAAAATAATTTGTTTTCTTACTAGAGGAATTTTCAACACTTACCATAAAAACTTCAGGCTGGGTTGTCTTGTTAAGCTTGATCTAGCTAGGAATTTAGTTTCACAAGCTTGGGAAGTGGCCCATGGCAATCTCATGAGGTTTAACAAGACTAAGTGCAAGTTGCTGCACCTGGGTCAGAGCAGCACCAGTACCAGCACAGGCTGGGGATGAAGAGATGGAGAACAGTCCTGCTGAGAAGGGTTTGGGGGTGCTGGTGGAGGAGACACTCGAGGTGACCTGGCAGTGTATACTCACATCCAGCCAGTTTTGTTTTTTTTTACTCACAAAAAAGCCAGTTGTGTCCTGTTCATCCAAAGCAGCCCGGCCAGCAGGATGAGGGAGGGGATTCTTCCCCTCTGCCCTGCTCTGGTGAGACCCCACTGCAGTGCTGCATTCAGCTCTGGGGTCTCCAGCACAGGAAGGACATGGACCTGTTGGAGGGAGTCCAGAGGAGGCATATCACATTGATCAGAGGAATGGAGTACCTGTCCTATGAGGAAAGGCTGAGAGAATTGGGATTGTTCAGCTTGAAGAGTGAAAGGCTCCAGGGTGACATAATTGCGGGCTTTCGGTGTCTGAAAGGATCTTAGAGGAAAGATGGAGAGAGACTACTTACGAGACCATGTAGTGATGGGACAAGAGGGAATGGCTTCAAACTGAAAGAGAGTAGGTTTTGATTAGATATTATTGAGAATTTTTTTACTGTGAGGTTGAGGAGGCACCAGAACAGGTTGCACAGAGAGGTTGTGGGTGCCCCAACTCTGAGTGTTTAAGGCCAGGTTAGATGGAGCTCTGAGCAACCGATCTAGTGGAAGGTGTTCTTGCCCATGGCAGAGGGGTTGGAAATAGGTGATCTTTAAAATCCCTTCCAATCCAGGCCATTCTATGGTTCTGTGATTTTTTTACTAAGAACAAAGAAACACAAGACCACTACAGACCCCCAACATCACTAAGGTGAGGTGCCTGCATTCAAAGGGCGGGAGCCATCTCAACAAAATTCAGTCATCTAAGGGTAGTTATCTCCTCCAAAGGTCCTGGATGCAGATGGAGATACCCCCAGTTTAGGCACCTACTTTAGTCTGAGACACAAATTTCTGGCTTTAGAAGGACTATAAAGCTTCAGAAGTTTCTAAAGATGTAGATTTCCTTTCTTTCCTTGCAGCACATTCTTGAGGCCTTTCTTAGTGTCCAGCTCGCAACACAGGCTGGGCATTAGGGACATGTTTTGGTTCACTGTACTGGAAAGAATGAGCTTAACTAACCAGAGCACAGTAATTAGAAAACAGAAAGGGGAGACAGAAAAGAGCTGGAGAAAGTGAAACACTATCATACAACTCTGTAGAGAAAAACAGTGTCCCTATCAAAACTAGGCTAATAAATAATCAGTCAATACAGCCAGAATGCAAAAAAGATACCAGGCTTGTATGGGATTTCTCTTAAAAGTTTCAAGTGTCTGAAAGATTGACTGTTTTTTCTACTTCTTTAGTCATCCTAATATAAAATACTCCCTCTTTAATGTTTTCCTCTGACATCCATAATCTGAGACTGCTGTAGAGAAGACAGTGAAAATAGATGCTTCTGTATGGTTTTGGGTTTATTTTTTACTTTTCTCTCTGCTTCTTTATGTAATAGCTTTAAATATAACAGTTTTCAAGGGAAGATTTTGATCTCTTGAGGTATCCAGAAATTTCATTTTATGTTTTAGAAGCACAGCAATATTAATCTTGGCGAACTCTTATTTAGACCTTTCTGGATTTTTCTGCTTATCTAAAATTGCGTCTCCTTTTAGGTTGGAAAATACATAGTCCATTTTAGTCAAGTCATTGTGTCTTGTTGTCATGTGTGGAAGTGTTCACATCAAGCACCCTGAAGTCCTTCATAAATGCTCTCCATAAATTCCCTTTGCAGAAGCAGAGCGGCTGCTCCAAAGGACAATTTAGAGCATGGCATTTCATTTCTAATTTACATAATTCTGTATCAGAACCTCTCTTTCTGAATAAAATGAGAGTCTAAGAAGATTACATAGTAAGTAAGAAGCCTTAATTACATACCTAAAACTGGAGAGTGTGACTGTTCTTCCTGCTATTAAATAGATAGTACAAACAGCTTTAAATATAATTAGAAAAGACATTTCAGTATATAGTCTTCTTTGTAGTGGCATTATGGCGGTAAGGCTATGAGACAGACAAGCTTTACACAGGAATTTAATAACTTTATATTATTAAGCCATAACTGGGGAAAAAGCACACTAATTTTTAAGTCAACAAACTCTTTAAATGTGTTAAAATTTAAATGGCATGGAAGGCATTTACACTAGTTCAAGGGGAACCTGAGAAAGACAGAGGAAGGGAAATTCATAAAGGGTTACTACCTACATAGAAACCATATCAAGCTCAGGAAATCCCAGAGCTTCAAATGTTTGAAGGCTGGGAGAGCATTCAGGAAAACAAGATATACGTTCGCCCTGTTCTTATAGTTTCCCTTAGGCATTTGCTTTTGGTCACTGCCAGCAGTTGGATACTGTGTTAAGCAGACCTTGGTGTGACCCAGGGCTGATGCTGTTATGGACATATTTATGTTTTTTAAGAAATAAACCATAGGCATGGCTTACAATTTCTTTTTTACTTTTCTTATTTTTTGAAAAAGGCACACATTTCACAGTTCAAAAACATCTTCCAGGTGACATTTCAGAGAACTTGTTTGTCTTTGGATGCATACAACATTGATAATTCTTCATTCTTTGAAATAAATTACTTTTTTGCTCAATAAATGTCTTGTTAATAAAAAGCAATAGAAAGGCATGATATTTTTTAGGGAGGCACTGATACGTTCTGTTTACTAACAAAGTACTTCAAAGACTTTAGAATGCATTCTCGCCCTAATTTAGCTTGCAGTTTCTCTGAAAAGTTTAGGAGATGAAAGCGGAGCTAATCCTCAATGCACTCACCATCCTGGTTATACAGGCAGCACCAATACAATGCCTTCTTGATTAGAAGTGAATCAGGTGCAGAGTGCAAGGAGAAGACATCAATAGAAAAGATGCAGATTGCTATTGTTTCAGTTGGGAATGGACATCCTCCCAAGCCTAATCTATGCAGTGCTATCAGGTGCTAAAATATTCTCTGGGAGAGTACAGCAGCAAACAAACAGGGTCTTCATTGTACTGCTCTGAAGTATCTCATGTTCATTTGTGATCACATGCTGTTACCAGAGGAATGTGAAACAATAACATGACAGCCCTGGTGAACACATTCACAAGATTTACCTGTCAAGAGGACAGTGGACGTGCTGCGCTGAAAGGCAGGGATGATAGCTCATTTCCTTGTTTTGTCTTGTTTGCAGAAAACAGGACCATTTGAGGGGCCTGCAGTTGAAGAGAGAGAGAGAGAGCAGCCTCTGTTTATTAAGCTGTGACTTGATAATGCTAAGAGAATTTTCAAGCATGTTCTGTTTGATCTGCCCTTCAGGCCAGCTGAGAGCATAAGCTGTTTAATGATTGCCTTATAACTCCATACAAGCACAGTGCTACCTGACAAATATATTGAAAGCCTTCAATTACTGTAAACTGGGAAAACTAGGACAAAAGCTGTGCTCAGTGATATAAACCATGGGCCTGGCATGAAACCTCATCACATTCTCCTTTTGAACTATCTACTTCCTTAACTAGAATTTCAAGGTGATTCTTCAAAAAAAAAAGAAAACATAAAGCCATGCTTGAAGCACAAAAAATTAGATGTTTTACCACTGAGTCTACTCTACCTGCAAAAATCAGTAGAGAACAATGAAAAGAATAATTCTTCTTTAGGAACTGGTAGCTACTGTGAGCCATAGCAGAAATCAATTACTCAGACAGTCCACCAATCTCCTGACAGCAGCTTTGTAACAAGAGACTGAAAACCTGAGATGCAGACAGACACTTAAGCAATGTTTTCATTGCCATAATAATTATTAATAAACACTAGCCATATTCTTATGAAATTCACCTTTAGACTAGATGTAATAGCTTCTGCTGTAGTACAAGTAGGTTAGATTAAAAAAAAATGGATTGTCCTACAAGGAGAGACCAAAGAAAAAGATTGCTTCTCATCAGGCTGGAGAGGAAAAGGCTGAGGGGAATGTGCCCAAAGGTCATAATAAAGACAGTGAATTAGGTGCATTTGACAAAGATGAAATGGTCAACCACCAGTTCTGCATCAGCAGAATGAGAGGAAATTTATTGAAACTACTAGAAATGGGTTTAAAAGTGATAAAACATTTCTTTGCACTGCAGACAGTAAACTTCATGAGTCTGCTGCCATGTGAGGCAGTTGAGGCTGTCAATGACAGCAGGTTCAAAAGGGGTTTGTCAAATTCATTGGAAACAGCTCCATAAACAGATTCTGAAGGGAATAGGCAGCAACAATACCCTAGACATCCTTCATGCAACAACTGTGGCTGTTGGGAGGTGTAATGGGAAAAGACCACAGGATGTGGTTGGGCTTGCAGATCTTTCCCCAGACACCATCTCCTCATGTCTTGCTGGAGTTAGACTGTGGATGCAGGCCATAATCAGAACCTGCAGGGTATTTCTCATGTTATGTCATGAGGACTGAATAGGATCTTGTGCAGCCAGTGAATCTTCCTTCCTCTCAATTTAAACCACAAACCGGAGACTTGTAGGAAAAGGTCAGAGTCCATCAGCCAGCTTTCCTTCATATGCTGCCCTCAAAAGAGCATGCACTTACATTTAAACACCATAAGGAATTGTGCTGATTTTAATATTGAAGTGTAGCACATGTATACCTGAAGTACATGGCATTCAATTCTTCTGCAAAACAAAGAGAACCCAAGAGTTCACATCTGAAAGATAACAGATAAAACCACAATGAATGAACAAACCAAAATATCATTAATTGCTTCCTGTTACAAGTAGTCCATCACTTTCCTTAATTGAAGTCTCTCTCTTCTTCTTCCATCTTTGGCCTTCACTTACTAGTGAAGGAAAAGCTTGTCCTCATGTTTCTGCCTTTTCTCTTCTTTTCTTTCTGACTTTCTATTCATCCTTTCCCTACTCATTCTAGCACAGGACTAAGGAATGGGGGTCTTAACTAAAACATGTAGTGTTTTGGAGAACTTCCATGGGATCTCTGGATCTCCATTAACGGAGAAAGCACACAGAACTTCTTCTGAAGGCACTCATTGCAGTGCTTGCAATGTGCTTTTGAGGAGCTTGCAAGGAAAGGCTATGTGAACTCCACATACTGTTACTGAAGTCCAGTACACACGGAGGATAAAGATGGATTGCCAAGCTCAGCAGCAACATGGTGTGCATTTGTTTTCACATTTTGCTTGTTCTTCCTAGGTTTTAAGGTTATACTGATATTTAATTCAGACTGTTAGGGGCTGAGATGCCTCTCAAATGTGCCACATAGGTCATAGATCCAAACAGAATCCTGCCTCTGAAAAGGAGTGAGCATCAAATGCTTTACATAATAATGAAAGAAGTCCCAACTGCTTACAGTGCATATACAGGGAGCAGTGTCCACCTAGGCCTCTAAATTAGAGGTAGCATATGGCAAGGTTTGCATTCCTTGTAAAAAAATACAATCATATTTTTTTGTATAAATGTCTGATCCCTTTTTTGACATATAGGAACAAAAAGATGAGAGAAAATAATGATTTCTCACATTGTCTAGCTAAGATCTGCTGACTGATAAGCAGAAAGGTGAAAGGAAAAGACATGCATGCCTGCTGTTAAAGAAAAGCCTATTTGCACATAATGCTCTGGAGAAATTATTGAACATTTCATCCACATGAAATACAAGCCCTGTCACTCTGCCAGGGTCAGGGAGACCTGGGCCAATCTATTGAGTCAGTTCTAGTTATGCAAGTTAAACGGTTTAGTGGTTGCTTTAATTAGGAGCCACATTTTGTTTACAAACTCACAAAAAATGGTACCAAAGAATGTTCCATGCCCATGCTTACCAGCCCCAGCACTTGTCCTAACCCTCATCCCACAAAAAGGGTTTCTTTGCCTTCGTCTACCCATGCCTGGCAAGGTGCCAGAAACACATTCCAGAGTGTAACAAACAGAGGTGCTGCAGCATAAAAGTGAGATGAAGCACAAAGCATCTCTTCTGTGAGAATCCCATGTAGGACAAGGACAAGGAAGGTTAAGACATTACTGGCACTGTAAGGAAAACAACAGGAATTTAAATTAAAGAACAATAAAAAAATATTCATATCTTCCTACATCTGTTAACAACATCACTGCAAATGTTTTCATTGTGACATCAATCTTTCCCTCACATAATGCTTTTTTCTCATTCTTATCTGACAAACATATCCTCACCTTCTTCCATGGTGCTCTTTCTTGCAGATAGGAATGACCTCTCATAATCTATTTGTCCAGTTTCACCTTTACCTGACACAGAAACACCTTTACCCTGGCCAAAGGAACCTTTTTAGAATGTTGCCTCATTAAATTTCTCAAAACTTTAAACTCATCAAACATCTCAAACACTGAGGATTTGAAGAGGTGCAGTGGAAGTGACTTTGTGACCTCAGTGCTCTGTCAAGTTGAGGCATTTAGCATTACTCCAGGTGACATAATGAAGGGAACAGTTTTGACCTAACTAATACCATGGTCAGTCATGTAATTTTGTAGTTTGCAAACACGCCTTATGAATCAGGAGAATGACCCTCCAAGATGTACTGAAATCCAAAGAAAAATACAACAAAATTTGGACTGCAGCAGGACCAGACATCCTGTTCAGAGAAGTTGTTCTTCTGTGCAGCTTCCTTTCCCCACTTCCTCTTGGCTTCTAGTCCTGTCCTCAGGTCATTAGACCACATCACTTCCCTGTTGTTAGCAGGTTATAAATACTGAGACAGATACCTACTGACATGATACTGATAGCAGTTTGATAGCAACAGATCTACATTATCAGCTGTAGCACATGCCTAAAAGCTAACACAGATTTGCTGAATCCGCCTTGCTACTAAATACCAGCTGCAAATTTGTAACCTCTTTTCTTTAAGCTTTAAAAGTCTTTACCATGTCAATATTCACTCAGTATCACAATTTTTCCTACATGGCTGAAACAGAGCACATGAAGATCTGTCAACCCACAGAAAGTACTCTTTTTAAAGTACATTTTAAAAACCCAGCAGTTAAAAACTCAAGCAGTACAGCACATTTATCACTGGTTAATACAGGATTCTTAAACCAAAGCACTGCTGATCAATAGTGAAGTGCCTAACCCTTAGCTTTATTGATTGTGTCTGCACAGGCTTAATTCACAGGTTAACCATCCTGGCTCTCCAGATCTCTTCCTTGCTGAGCTTTGACACAGCTTGCACAGACTAAGGAGTATCTCCCTATCACATTCTTGATCTTTAAGCCAATCAATACATTCTAAATCTGTGTTCAGAAGTGCTAGAATATTTGGTGCTGGTTTAGCCAGAGAGAAAAAGGTTTCTCAGTTTGAGCTCAGTTTTCAGCACACACCACAAAGAAACATGCTTTTGTTTCTGTCACATAAAAGAGGACCAATGAACTGGTGCTGTCTGATGTTCTCCTTGTAAAAAGTCATCTGAATTATTTAGATTTTTCCTAAAAAGAGAAGTGATTCTTTTTAAAACTGAAAACAATAACAGCAACATCAACAAAGATTCCATCAATAAACCACGAATTCCAGGAAAATCTCAATGTATGATAAAAAGAAAAAATGCCAATGCTGTAACAGATTTCAGAGGACACTGTTTGAACATAGCATCTGTATTTGCAGGAGGAGTCCAATTAGAAAGATGCTACCCAGCTGACTGAAGAAGTGAAGCTGCAATCTGTGCGTTAAAATCAGATTCTGGGCGAAGTTTTCAAGTTCCTCTCCAAGTACATGCTCTGTAATAAGCAGTAAGGGTGTTGACATTGATTTCAGGTGTTGGAGAAGATTTCTGTTGTGCAGAAGTCTGTGGGAGTGAAGGATTTGAGTGAAGAGAAGGAAAAGGGTGGGAATACCCATTCAGCAATACATCAGTGTATCTTTTCACAGCTGTGCCAACCAAGGCAAAGGAGGAGAGGATGCATAAACATTTTTCCCAGGTCTTACCCTGCTTTCATAAAGGACATTTGTGGTGAAGCTTCTTCTCTTGGTGTACTGTACATCTTCCTGGAATAGGTTTGCTGGAAAATCATTTGAGAAGACAAAGAGTAAGAATTTGCAGACTGCAAATAAGCCTTACAGACTGCACTCACTACTTAGATGTGCTGACTGTTGGCTTTATTACTCATCACATTTTTGAGACCATGGGTATGACAGTTTCTGCCACATGCAAGTTTACCCCAGCATCTACATTTTCACATTTTGTAAGCAGAATTCAGCACCACACTGTAACAAATTAAGAACCACAGCAAAGAATACAGCAGTTGACCAACACTACAACTACAGAAACTTGGGTTCTGACTTAACTTTGACTGTGACCATAAAAAACCAAAGATATTGAAAATCTTGAAAATCTTGAAAATCTCACCAGCTGGCTGTGTTAAGGGACATCAGTTACCTGAGGCAATAGCACAAGGTCAGTTTGCAGGCCTGTCCTGTACAGCACAAACTCTCTTTTTGCACATCTTGTGATTGCTTTGCAAACCTTGGTTCAGGATTTCTCCAGTGCTGCCTGGGAAAGAAGAGTCCTGTCTGGTGACCTTCCATGCATCACATGCTGTCCCCTCATGTCTCCCACCTAAGCAGTATTAGGCATTGTTAATTTCTGTATCCAATATCTTATTTGAGGTTGGCATTGAGCTGTTGCATGGAACACAGTTCATGCCTTCCAGGTGATGACCTGAATGGTTTTTAAGATATCAGGTAAATTACAGATGTCATTTCAGAAACTGCCCAAGTTTAAAAATAGATGTTGAAAACTATCTGCAGAATCATGAGCCTTGTTGTTACTCTCACAAACTCTACAGGTTAAATTACTTATCTATTTCCTGGAGGTGGAGCAAGACATCTATTCCCAAAAGTCATTTCCCTCCCAGGGCTAAGTGATTTCTTTAGATGTTCCATTTAATGGGTGGAAGAAACTGGACGGAAAGCTGCACCCAGCAGAGACTGGCAGTCCTGTGAAGAATGGGGAGAGCTTATTGTGTGAAGTAATAGCTGTGACTCCCCAAGGAGAGCAAAAGATGGAGGGGAAAAGAAGGGAGGGCAAGTGAAGCCCATGGCAGATTAAGATCTTTTTACCTCTTTCTTCTTGTTGGCTGCAGCTGGGTCTCACCGACTTTCCATCTTGAAGCTGTCAGCAAGCCAATGTCTGGCACAACGGCCAAGAAATTACTGATGACATGTGAGCAGTATTTTTCCAGATTGGCTTTCCTGCCTTTCTGCAAGAAAAATAAACCAAAAAGCTGTACCCCAACAAACATGACAGGAAAAATAACAATACTTGTATGGGACTGATACTGGAAACATGCTGCTTCTCCAACTGCAGACTGGAGAGAACTACCACCACCTTCACCCTTCATCATCACAGCAAGGCAGGGAAAGATTGAAGGCAGGATGAGAGAAGGGCTCTTTCCAAAGGTCAGCACATCTCTTTTAGTCAAACTCAGTGCCACACAAGATCAGGGAGAAGGCAACAATACAGAAATCACAGGTATGGCAGTAACTGTGACAGACATAGAACTGCTTGTATTTGCTTACCTGGAAAATAAAAGAACAGTACCCTTCAGTCACCTCCCCTCCTTTCAATCTGAGCTATATGACTCAGTCTACCAATTTTAAAAGGCTAGTAACCTTGTGTCTGACCTGTCATGCAAGTGGGTCCTCCCAAATGATGATTTCTACAAGTCTTCTCAACCATCAATCTCTTCATGTTACAATGGGAAAATCAAATATAAAATCCCACTCTATATTAACTGGCCTCAATTATTTGTACAGATCTAGCCTGAAAATGTTACCTGCTGGCCAGTGTAACACGTTGTCTTATTTCACCTCTTAAAATCAGGACCAGAGATCTCATTATCCAAAGAGAAATCTGTGCACTCAAACAAGATCTCATTCCTACCCAGAAGAGTGCCTCTTTTATTTTAATTTTTACATGGAACCTTTATTCTATGATTCTCAGCAGGAGCCACAGAGAATAGACTTCTGACCTTCATCTTCTGCAGCCTGTGAGATGTTTGTAATCTCTCTTTTTGTGGACAACACAAAAGAAGTACGATGGATGGATGGATGGATGGATGGATGGATGGATGGATGGATGGATGGATGGATGGATGTGGTTCCTTTGGTGGTCTGTTTGTTTTTACACTTTAAGGACATTGTTTCTCTTCCTCTCATACATACAGATGCTAGATTCAGTAGAGCAGCCCGGACTGTTTTGGTTATATAGTTAGTCCTCCTGGAAAATATGAAGCTATTAGAATGCAATTTACAAGTTATGATTAGAAGACAGAAAATCCTAAGTCATTTTATAGGTTAATGAATGAGCAAAGGAATTGAGATATGATTTGCCACAGGCAAATTAACTAGTTAATGTGAGATAAAGAAGAAAAAAAATTAAACTACAAAAACTCAGAATGGGAAAAAATAATTCATACCACAAATGTTAGCAGTTATTACTACAGTTAGTGGTAATTCTGCAATACTCTATTCAAAATCCCTGTTTTCATATGCCTCTCATTAGAAAGCATTTTCAGTATAGTTTTGCATTCTATTCACAAGTGAATTTCTTCATTGACGCTTTTGCTAACTTATTATGCAATCAATTATATTAGAGTCATACAAGAATAAAAAATCCCATTCAAAGAAAAAGTTCTATCTAGCTGCCTAGGCCTATGAGATTAATTCAAAATACCCAGCATTTGAAAGCCTCAAATTTGGGATGTAGTCCTCCAAATGAGACCACCCAGCCAAAGTACCTATGATAATCAGTGAGATATGTCATCTCAAAAGAGTCCTGGTAAAACTTTATAAAAATGTAGATTTCCTTGAAAAAATGATGCAAACTCTGGGCTTGCTCCTACAGAAGCAAGTTATCAAAATAGCATGCTTTAAGATGATTTAAACCAACCCATTGTCCTTAACACCACAATAGAGCAGAACACACACAGCTACTGTTCCTCAGCTGAAGGATGATAACTTCCTGCTGAGGGATGGTGACTCCTCTGGATGTGTTAACTCATTAATTTTCAATCACATACCCATGTCTGTGAGCAATTCACCAGAAGGTGCTACTTGAGAAGCAACTGGTATTTACCCAGCTCTGCTCCCCTGAAATCTCACCCCCGTCTTTCTCCTGGTTCAAGTCCTTGGCTCATGCTCCTGGTGGATGAGACTATTCTCCATCTAATGGGGCAATTGCCTCTGACCAAACTGCTAAGCTCCCTCCAAGGCAGTTTCTGAATCACTACAGTTTGTCCACAAAATTTTTAGTCACAAAATATAGCCCAGTACTCAGTCTGTTATTAGTGATAGACTTAATCTGCATATGGTATTGTGGCAGGACACGGTTAATACAGCTAAAAAGGACAGCTCTGTGAAACAAGACCTGCAGCGTCAAAACGAGAAGATAACCAAATGCTGTACTCATAGAAATACTGAGCCTTCCTTATTTTTTTTATTTTTAAAATGTATTTCACATGTAACTTCCCACAGCATTATGAAAACGAGCAGAAATGTAAGAAAAGAAATTGCAGAAGCAAGCCTCTATGTAAGACATATCTGTGTTGCTCATGAGCAAGTCTGGACCTTCTTCCTCTGGCACTCATTTCTGAGTGCTTTGACATATGTGCCTATGCAAGAGAGAAATTATTGTGGTAAAGTTATTAAGAAATGACATTACTCTTCAGAATATTTGGACAGATCCTAAACAGAGAGTGCATTTATAACATACTAACAGCACAGGAATCACAATCTGCCTCACAGAAAATCCCTGAATTTTACTTGGTTACATTATCCTCCCTTCTGCTCAACATGCATATTTCTTGACAGGTAGTCCAACAAATCCAGTTCCTTCCACTGGAAAAGAAGTTACTTCTCCACTTTGCAAAAAAACCACATCCCATAGCTGTGCTAATGTGCACAGTGCCAAGGGCAGCACTTGTTACAGCATATACGTCTTCTGCCTTTAGTTCAGGTTGTAGAGTTCCTACTTCAAATATCCAGTGTAATCCCTAGTGTGTCGTCTGGGCTAGCAGTAATTATCATCCCTATTAATTACATCTGTTCTGGCACATGGATGGTATCTAGGCTGTGAGGGTTTCTTTTCACACTTCTCCCTAACAATGTCTGGACACTGTTCCACTGGCCCACATGATATTAAATAAGCAGAGTTTGGCTTTTGATTCTTCAACTCTGCAAATTCTTTTCCAAATGGACGATTTATTTTTTGGCATGCTTCTTGTTTCTCACTGACATTTCTTGCAAGAAAGAAAATGTGAATAAGGAGACATACAGGAATTTGCCCATAATAAAATAAATCCCAGTCTTTCTGCTCCAGCCACAGTGTGGTTTTTACATAGCCCTATTAAGGATAGAAGTACTGGGATGAAAGAGCTGTATCTCCAATATAATAGGCAGATGTAGATGATTTCTGTATGGTAACATGAAAGAATCAAAGGAGAATAAAAAGATAAATTAATAAATATACTGAGACCTGTGTGTGAGCCCTATTCACCTGAGCTGCAGCAAACTCTAGGTCATAAGATTATATGACGTCTGGGTTTACGCAAGATACAGAATCTTCACTTGGAATTTTTTATTGTTAAAAGAGTCAAATACTGTAGGGGGAGAGTTTCTCTCTCTCTCTCCCCACCCTTCCAGTCGTTATTTTCCCCTATTTTATAGCACTCAAAAGTTGGATTTCAGGGTGTTAATAGGGCACTGAGCAGAATTTTGGAAGGTGTCCAGCTCTACACCCCACCCAGATGAATACCTGGAAGCACACTGTTAACATGGCTATCCTGCCAGACCAAAATCAAGTGTGGAACAAATGTTGAAATGATGCCCTCTGAAACAGGTAACCACAGGAATGACACAGCAGTACTTTGTTTACAGTTTTATAGTTCTCTGGTAAATAATTTCATTTTACTCTACAAACCCTTTTGTGGTAGGAACAGAAATGTTGCAAGCAAGTCTTAATGTTGTCTGTTTTTAATGTACTTTATCTTGCTATTTTCTAAACCAATTTGATATTTTGACAAAACATAGAAATTGATCAAGTTTAGGATTTTGCAGAACTATCTAGTATCAGCTGTGCTGCCCAGTATCTGGCTAAAAATTATAAAGCATTTTGTTTGTGTGTCAGTGCCAGAAGGGGGTGGGGGTTTGTAGAGCATAAAATACTTTGTGTACATTGTACGTACTTCAAAAAGCTTTCACCAAGCCCAAGGCAGGGACCCAGTGGAACTCTCCAGCCATTTCTACACTTCTAAGGGATGCTAGTGCTCTCTTGTGTCTTTGGCTCTAGCTCTAATACGTTGCAGCAGAAGACTCCAACAGTACAACTCCTCATTTATGCCAGAGGAACTTCTAAAATCCCTGGCTCCAAAACCAGTGTTCAAGGCTTTCCGGTCCTGTACCATGAAGAGGCTGAGATTACAAGTTCCGCATCAACCACCATTGGCCTTATGGATCTGCAGTCAGGCCAATAGTTTCTGGGTGCCCCACCTTCCTTAAAGCCACCCTCTTGCCCTGGCATCCCACGTACCCTCAGGAAAACTGTGTGATGGTTAGTGTCACAGCTGAGTGGCAGAAGAGGGGTGGCAGGAATTAAAGGAGAGTTTTCATGGCAAGCTGTCATCCCAGAGAGCACACTGTGCTGTGATGTTGCTTGATGATGAAGCATGATTTGGATGGGAACAACAGCAAAGAAGAGGCACAAACCAGCAGACAAAATCAGCCCAAGGCAAACATCAGTGCAAATTCAACAGTTTCCTTTCCAGTGCAATCTGTCCCTCACCTGGACCCCTTTGCCTAACGGAGGACCTGCTGTAACTTATGTGCTGTGTCACAGCAATTTCAGGGAAAACGCTGCACCCTGCTCCCAGAGCTGGGCAAAACCCTTACCTTCCTCACTCCTCTTCATCCCAGAGAGGACAGAGGGTGAGAAGAGCCATCCCTCACATCATTGTTTTCCTCTGTTTTCTGAGCCAAAGCACAAAGCCCTTCTCCAGCAGGATGGTAGGGTTGGCTGATCTGTCTTCTGTGACAGATGGGATTATATCTCTGGAGACAAGGTTCCTCCCAGGTCTTCCTCTGTGACAGCTGGCTCCACAGAAGCCCTGCATCAGCTCCCATATGTCTGGAACTGAGTCTGACTGTATTGATTTCGTAGTCCATTGCCCTGTGGGAAAAGTGCTTAGTGGTAAATACCAGAACATGATCAATAGCACAACACCCAGAGTCTGTGTTAGAGCTTCAGTGCCAGGCCTTGGGCTCCAGAAACACCATGAGAAACACCACTGTGAGCTGGGCATTGCCTGGTTAATTGAGTGGATCAAAGCAAGAAGCATCAGAAATGGGACAAGGACACACAATTTGCCTGCAATGCCTGCTGAAATGTCATAAGCCATCTGATTGTAACAAATAAAGAATCTTTAAAAACCTGAGAGTTCAAAGGGGAGAATCTGATTTCATGTACATGATTTTAGCACTTCTGAGGAGACATCGATTTCAGTGCAGTTGATCCTGATATTTAGAACTGTAAGGCTAGGCTCCAGCCTTTTAATTTTTAAAATGCCAACATTGTGCTGTCACCAACTCCAAGCCTGGAAACACTGGCAGTTCATGACAGACGTATCACATCCTCCTTCCCCTTTCTGGACCCCATTCCCTGCTACCCACTAATCCTCCTACCACAGCACAAGTAAGTCAGGAGCAGTGTGATATATTCTCGTAAAACAAAATAGAAGAGGTTTGAAGAACATAAACAGCAACGCACTAACCCAGTTCATCGTATGATCCCAGGCTCCAAACAAAAGGGCAAGGGTGGGGTCCACAGAGCAGTCCAAGTGTCGGGTGGGTCCATGTTTTACGAAAGATAAGAACATATTCTATTAAAAAAAGTCTTTTGTACAGTTGCTGTTTGCGACCCTGAAGGGGGAAAAAATTATCTTTGTGCACAGACTGCAGTGGTGTGAGGCGGTGCACGCACATAGACATGCCCTTGCAGTGGTGTTGCCAGGCACTGGGGATGTGTGTACGTTATTCACAGGTCAGCACTGCCAAGGAAATGTTGATGGAAACTCCATCACGCAACGGCAGCATGGCAACAGATTTGCCCTATGGTATATTTTTGTCTTGTTGTGGGGTTTTTTTTAACTTCTGCCTTTGATTATTATTGTAAATGACAGTTCTAGGATGCTTCCTCTTCCTATTACCAGGATTTACAAGGACTGGGCATTTATGTGAATGAGGACATCCACCACAAGGATTCTCCCATCAAGACAATGTGAAAGTCTTCTTGCTTTAGGACACTACTGTTGAAGTGACCTAATCATGGTCCTGAGCCACAGTGAGGCTGTTTTATGTGGGCCTTGTGAGGACCTCAAATGCAGGGTGTCCCACACCACTCCAAGCCAGCCCCTAGTCCCCTGGGGAGCAGCAGCATGGCCCACTGACTCCGCTGAGCTGGACTGCAGTGGACACAATACCCAGTGCCCTAGTGACACTGTGTGAGAAACCAAGCAGGGATGCAATGAGGAGCATGGATTAAATACTGAGAACAAGCAATCCAAGCAAATCTTGCCCTGGGGCAGGTACTTCCTGAATTGCCTAGGGCAGAACTTTTATCAGTTTCTGGGGCAGAGAACAGAGAATTGATTGAACCACAAGTATAAACACAAGCATAAACACAAGCACCCCGGAAGTGTTATATTTCTTTGCTGTTATGTTGTACTCACTGCAGCTGAAATGTCTTGAAAGTAAATTTGATGTGGTTTCAGTCCAAAGGACCCAGGTTTAAAATACTGATCTACACCTAGGTTCAGATTCCTCAAATGTTTTCCACTGCTCAGATGTAAGAACCTGGGGTCAGCCCATCTTAGGAATCCTCATGAAACAAGTAGTGTTACTGAAAAAAAAGAAAATTAATGCCCTCCTCTGAAATCAAAATAACAAATAAGTTAATTTTTTCCTGTTTCTCAATCAGAGAGAATGAAAATTTTATGTGGTTGACTTTCTGTAATACACACGTAACTCTTAGCAATTTGGCCAAGGATTTTATTCCAACCAGATGTTTATTCTTTTCAGGAGGGGTTAATTATGCCTAAACAAAATGTATGTTTCTTAGGAAGTAACTTTAAGTGTTTAGGAAGGCAGGTTTGCCTGTTTATGCTAAAGAAAATCAGTCCATCAAATTTAATGACAAGCAATATTGTCCCTAAGAGAAGCTTTGTAATTACCCATCTATCCCTTTCTATTCTTTGTAATTATTCACTTGTAATTATCTCCATCCTGCCTGATGTTTTTCTAAATCCTGCACAAATATAAAGTAAAGCAACAGTCAGATAAATCACGATAGCTCTTTAAATTTCTGCAAGGATTTCTGCAGTCAGAGAGAGGATGGTGTGGAAGGGGTTACACTTTGTGCTCAAGTTCCTCTTTTTGTCCCAAAGGAGAGGAAAGAAGCAGAATATCTCCAGAGGCTAATGAAACATGGAAACAATTTGTGTACAAGCAAAAAACCAAGGCTTGTCGTCTCTCGCTGCCAATAATAATACTTTATTTCCTATTTGTACTGTATAATGTTCAGGATGAAAAACAAGTGATATTACTTGGTAATTCCCAAAGATGTCATTTTATAGGTAGTGTGCCATCTCTCTTAGCTCACAGTGTGTAGAAATAACTCTGCCTCCATACAAACAAGAGAAGCTACCTATGTTATTTTAATTTGAGCACATTGAGATATCCTTGATAAAAAATTCAGGAGTTTTTGTTTATTTGAGGAATAAGACTTAGAATTTAAGCTATTATAAGCTAATTTAGAGCTCTCCATCTGCAAAGGAAACCCAGTTAAACCTCGTTTACTATTAGTATTTAAAACCTTATTTTTGTCCAAAACTAGAAAAAGTGGAGCACAGCACAGGGTAGGTAGCGTGTGAGGTTGATTACAGATCAGCACTCATTATCACTGATAGTTTCCTCCAGAAAGAATTGGTGTGAAAACCAGCTCAAGATTAACCAGGATGCGGCCTCATGGCATTAATTGAGATTTCCCTCTATTTTCACTAGATCTGGATGTGTCCAGGGACGCAGCCGAAACTGCCTTCTAGAACAATGCACAAAGATGCTGAGTTTAGACCCCCTGCAAATGACCACTGGGATAATTATAGCAGGTGTCAAAATCCCTAAGAATAACTGAGAAACAGGACCTCCCAGCCTGCCTCTGGTGTCAGATCAACAGAGATAAAACAACAAACGAGGTCCCAGTGGGTCTCCCTAGGCACGGCAGGCAGGGAGCTGAGGTTTCTGGCAGGGTTTGGCCTCTCTCTGGGAGTTTGTCTGCTGCTCCCTTTGGAGGAAACCTCCCTGCAGGTGGTATACATCCATCCCCTCAGCAGGGACAGCAGATTAAGAGCCTGCTCTACTGTTCAGGAATGCAAGTTAAGGCCGACAGCATTCCCATAATGTGCTTCCAGAGGCCTGAGCACCTGACGCCCTATTGTGTGCAGTGACTGCATATTTAGCAACTGCCTTGGCTCATCTGCACTTAAAGTTCTCATGAAAACCACAGTGGGCTTGCCTTTGATAAAATAAAGTATAAAAATAGCAGTACCATATAGCCCTACATACACAGAGGAAGTTCCAAGGGTCTGCTACTCTAATATAGCCTCCAATATAACTTACAAAAAACTGGAAAACTGTTGACAACATCCCCTGGCTTGGCTGATCAGCACGGGGAACAACCTGTACTATGTCCTGGTCTAGCGCAGGACGTCCTTGCCCATGACAGGTGGGTTGGAACTTGGAGGTCCCTTTCCCAAACCATTCTATTATTCTATAATCACAGCTGTCTGCTGTGTGCCTCATCTGCAGCAGGTTAAATTCTCAGATGACATACTTGTAGTGCTTGGATTGTTTCAGAGTGGTAATGATGGGTAACCAACTAGTTATTACTAGAAATACTGTCTAGAACTGCCAGGTTTTTATAAAATAGCCTCAGCCTCATGCCATGTAATAACTGCAATCAGGCAAAAAAAGGAGATGCAGCCTCAGCCCTGTCATATCCTTTTGTATGCAGGTGCTTTACTATCAGACATGCACTGGTGACACGTAGCAAGTGAAAACACAGCTACGTTTTAAAGAATTTAGTAACCCTAAGACAGACCAGGATTTAAATGATACAAGAGAGAAAAAGCTTAGTCATATCTTTGTAAAGTCAAGAAGGGGGAGCTCTGTCTGCACCTCCCTTCTCCAGTCACTGTGGCAATACTTCTTTAGAACTTTAAGTAAATACAGGCTTTGGAGACAGAATTTGGGAAGCAAACTCAGTAACAAAAGATGCTTCAGACCAGAACTCGCTATTGCCAACTTCTTGCTGCTAAAAGCAGGAGACAACCATTAAACAAAATGCCTAGAATATCACATAAGACACTCTAATGTTGGAATTTTCTCCTCTTTATTCACAGAATCACAGAACAGTTTGGGTTAGAAGGGATCTTTGGAGGCCAACTTGTCAAATCCTCAAATGGGCAGGGACACCTTCAACTAGATCAGGACCCAAGTAGCATTATAATTCAAATTTAACAGCCACCAGCAGCAAATACATATTCAAAAGCAATATCAAGTGCACTCATCACACAAAAGTAATTAGTCTTAAGACTAGTATGTATGTCTTGCCCTCATTAAACTCTGTTGCTCTTCTGGTCATATCCACAAAAGTTTTCTGGGATGAGAGAAAACTCCAAGGGCAAACCCAGCCTTTGCAGCCCCAAACAGGACTAGATACTATGGAAATGAATTGCTAACACTGCTGACCAGCTCCATTGTTTAAAGCAGCACCCTCTCAGACTTCAGCAATAATTCAACAGTGAAATAAACAGCTCTGATCAGATAACCAGGGAAATTAGATAAAGAGCACAATAGCTGTGAAGATAGGAATATTTCATGAAGAGTCATATATCAGTTTATTCCTGATTTAAGTCCCTTTTGATTACTCTTTGTTTATACCTCACATCTGTATGACAAGCCAGAAAGAAAGGCAAAGATCTTTTCTGACAGAATCTGTTTTCTCCCAAGGTGACATGTGCACGTTACCTTCATGACTTAGCACTCAGCCATCTCCTTGTGACTCTTTCATGTTACTTGCTTTGAAATAATGACTGCATTTCAGGACACAGCAATTTCCTCAAAGCTCGTTTTTATACTTTAGTGTGCTCCCGGGATACCAAACCATTCAAAAGTGCTCTTTTCCTCTGCGTCTGTTCCCACAGAAGTCCAAGGCAACTCCTTTGAATCCCAGGACAGTAGCTTTGAAATTCCACCCCCAACATCACTTTGAACATAAGCAGGTTAAACCCAAGTTTAGCACTTATTTCATACCCTAACATACTCATTTCTTTCAAAGTTATTTAACTACAAAAAACCCCCAAACAATAAAAAACCCAAGATGCCTGGATATAATGGAATTAATGGGATCACCACACTCCTTTAAGAATATACTTCCAAAAAATGTTATTGAGGGGGCCGAGTGTGGTTGCTGTGGATGAAAGAAGCTACAGGCAGCAGGAGTAAGTATTCAGTGCTGGGAAAGAAGAAATCTCCATCCTTGTCAAATGGGGCTACTGTGGAATTCAGGATGCTCCGTACACACAGCTGGCTATAAAACTCTTCAGATCATCCAGCTCTGCTTCTCCCCTAGAGCAAACAATTCTCTTTGCATTTCATGTTGCTCTTATCAAAGGTAAATAGGCTGGGCATTTTGTAGTACTCAAGGGTTTTCTGAGGATATTCTTAAAATACCTGGTCAAGCCAGAGGACCCTATCTAAGGGAGGAGAGGCCATTCTCTTTATAGGTTTGGCGGGCTACTTTTTATACTGACACCTTGTGAAAGATTTCTTCAGACAGTTTTGAGAGGTAGGTTGATACCAAGCTAAAACATACGTATCTAGGTTTTATAACCATTGTAAATAATTTGGGTATCTGATTTGTTGTCAGAAATTCAATATTGAATACTTTCAAATTACTAAATTTAGCAAAAGAGGCCAAAACTACTGGTTTTCCATTGTCTTTTTATGGACATGCCATGCAGCTAATGGCCAGGCATTCCCACCCAGTGTCCTACTTTCTGGTTGTCACTCTATGTCTTAGGAAACTATACTTTAAATAGCACAGATAATACCTATAAACAATAAAAAAACAAACACCTTAAAAGTTTTACTTTAAAAGTAACCACAGAAATCTAAAAATCTTTACCACAGAAATCTAAAAATCTTTCAAAGATATCTCCTACACCCCCAACTTGTGAATGAGGATCTTGCTACGTCAGCTTCAAGGATGTGGTATCCTTTTTCAGTTTATCTTACTCTGAGTTCCCTGGATTTGAGGACTTACTACCTTCAGCAATACTATGTTTTAATCACCATTAATTATTCTCAATCCTAATCTACCTTTGGGAAAGTATTTTAAGGAAATTACCTTAGCTTTTTCCCCAAAGCAGTTCTACAGGAAGAACAATTCCATTGCAGTTAGGAGAACTTCACTATAGAAGGAGAAGGTTTTTCTGAGGTCATGAGCAAGTCTTAAGCATTGCATAAAAGTCCCCAAAAATTCCTTCATCCTTAGTCAGCCTCCTTCCTCTCCAAGTCTCCAAAAGTAGATCCTCTTCCTCCTGCAGTTTTGATGCTGCAAGCTGGAGCAAGTTGCAAATAGTGAGAAACTATGCAGAATTAGCAAATGTCAAACTTGTGATAGATTACATTTTCCAATCATAATGATAAATAAGTTGCTAAAAATCTCTCAAATTTGCTGCATTGTAAATATAAAGTCAATTCACCAACTGTAGTGAAGTTATTTTGGAAATACTTCACTGTAAATGAGGGAAAGTTTTGACTCTATTTCTTGATGATATAACACTAATAGAGAATGTCTTAGTGTGAGAATCTGAAAATCCCACAGTATTTCTGCTCAGGTATAATAAATGCAAAGTATTTTTTAAAAGCAGTAAAATACTTGAGAACCAAGGTGAAAGTCACAGGCTTTACTTCTCATTTAAGCAGGAGTAGCAGAAATCAGAATCTGGCTTATTGCTCTTAATAGCAAGGGGAGAAACAGAGGCACTCACTTTCGTAACAACTGCAAATACAGCTTCTCTGGATTGCATGGCCAAGTTCTGCAGATGAAAATCAAATCTGAAGATAATTTTAAATGACAAATACGAACATTTAATGGTGACAATTCTTTTTAATTTTTCACAAATTGCTATAACTAGACATAAGAAAATTATGTATATATTTTGCAAACAATCCACTACAGCCAAATCCTGCAATCTTACTTAGGTAAGGTCTGGGCTAGTAGGATATACTTCACAAATTCAAGCATCTAGGATTTGTATCACAAAAATCTTCCCAATGCTGTTTATTCTTTTAAAAATCCTCAACATATGAACAGGAACGCAGAGCATATCTTGGGTTGCATCATTAGCTTCAGTTTCAGGAATTACTAAAATCCCCTAAGCTACAATTTGTCATGATTCTCATTCTTGGGAAATCCTTTAGAGGAACTGTTAAAGTAATTAAGCTAGTGTCCTCGATTTAATCTTTAAGGCTGCTTAGCCAACATTGAGTCACCTAAGTCTTCTAGGTCAGACAGGAAAAGAATTGACGTCATTGCAAAACGCCACTGCGTAAGTGTCTCTGAAAAAAATGGCAGCCAAGTGCACACAGTTGGATAATCAGATGCTGTGAATAACAGGCAGCTCAACAGGTGAGCTTAGGGAATTAGGCACTTCAGAGCTGAACCAAGTGTGTCCTTATGCAGATGATAAAATATCTGCGATGCACTTTCTCTGACATAACGTATTTAGCAAACTTATCAAGATGTTTCCTCAGTCCAGAAAGTCAACCAGCCTATTAGGAGTGATAATTTGGCACAGAATATGCTCGAGGGACGAATACGATAAGGGATGTTTCATACAAAGGGGCTTCCACTGCTAGCCACTTATGTCAATCTGCAGCTAAAAACAGAGCAGCATAAAAATAAACTTTAACTCTTCACCCTGAGCAATTAAGCTGTTTTCTAGCAAAAAAAGCCTGGCTTAAACAGGCACCAGGAAAGACAGATACAGCCCTGCTGTAATACTTACTCTTTAAAAGTCAAAACCAAGCATTTAACCAGGACATTCTAGATATTTTCCCATGCCATATTTAACATTTCCAAATTCCAGATGTACAGGAGCAGAACCACATGGTTCAAAGAGAGACCCCAGTTTCCTCAGAACCTGAAGACCCTTCAAACCTGAATGGTTCCCACTCAGACTCATTTTTAGAAAAGTCACAAACAGGAAGCACATTTGCTGTTGTCCACAGGCAAATGAAAGGAGAATAAAGCTGTGTTTAGGCATACACTAACCTTGAACCTTATCCCAGTGACTTATACCTGCTGCAGCACTAATCAGAAGACTTTCCTCATGACTAGCAAAAGCCTACATCCTTGCACTGATTTGAATGATTCAGAAATGCATCTAGCTCTGGTTGTCCAAAATCCTTATCCTTATCCCCAGTATAGCCTCCTTGCATCTCAGAAATCCTTCCCACAACAGAAATAAAACCAGCATATATTTGTTCTTTAAATATGCTAATGGTTCTGGTCTTCTTCAATTTATCTCTAAGAGCTTTATCTATGTAACTATAAAGCTGACACTGTTAGAGTCGTGCTAAACCTAAGCCTGGACCCAACCCAAAGCCCACATAACTCATGGCTGTCACAAAATTCTTTAATTTGTTGTCCACTCCAATTCTTCCTGCAAGAACAGTGACACAGTATCTAGCAACAACCTCAGTTCTTCAACTTTCTTTTACAGTATAAAGTAACCATAACTTAATGATGGCCCTACAGCATCTATCCACAATAAGAAAACTTCCCCTGTCGGTACCTAGAGGAGCTGTGACTCTGACAGGACCTAGCACAAACACACATCTTCCATGTCATGATAAACTTTACCAAGCTCTACCTTGAACCCAAGATTTTAAAATTTTATATTTTAAAAACATGCCTTAAGTTATTTTTACTTGTCAGACTGAACTTTCATCCTAGCACTGCAGGGCTTGTAGGATCCAGCAGTGAATGGTCTTCACCTTTGTGGCACAGGGTTAAGGCATATTCACAGCAGAGTGTCTCCGTATAGCTTGCAGCATAAACAAGGATACAAAATGCATACTTGAAAGCATATTCATATCTCTGCTGACTCTGCCATCATCCTTATAAACATAATCAGGCTACAGTTTCACCTTGAAGTTGGAGCTTGTGCTCAGGACAGACCTGATTTTATTACAGGACATGCAGAGTTACAGTAGGATGAAGACTAAGCCAAAAAAAGGTGCAAGAGTGCTGAGTTCTGGCAGAAACAAGTTTGCTGTGCTGTACCTTGCTGTACAGTTAGAGTTGGGCACAACAAGAGATGAAGAGATTGCTTTATCACTGAATTTTACAATACCTGGAGGTTGATGATGAGGGCAGGCACCCAGAGAGATGCCTGAAATGGATAAGATGCAGACTGGTGTTGAAACAACCAGCACTGACAGGGTTGGGCTTAATGAGCTATAAAAGTGGGGCTAGAACTGGCTGAAGCAGAAGGTGGTATGCAAAGCCCAGTAAAGGCTGAAAGCACTAGCAAAAGACTCCAAATATCTTAATGTGGATGGTGTCAGTAATGTCACTAAGTTAAGCATAGCACTGAAGAGGGAACTCTAAATTCAGGATAGTAGCAATTAAAAATATGAAGAGGTTGCAGGATCCTACAGAGACAGGCTACGATCACCTTAGATACAAATATAAAACTACCAAGAATATATTTACTGTTAGGACAGAGATAACAGATTGCCTGTTGACCCACACACATTTCCGAAATTTACTGTCTAAATTTGTAATGAGAAACCATACAGCTTTTGTAGGATCCAGCAAAAAACTACCTCAAAACCAGAACCAAAGTCAGAACCAAACAATTAGTAAAAGGCTTATTTTAGCCGCAATATTCTGGGCCCTACCCCACACTCTAATACTTTAGTTTTAGTTGTGCCATAAAGATTTCTAGCATAACAGAACCAAGTGTGGAGTAATTAATGCTGGTGTCTCTAGCTCTTTTCTTAGTTCTGCATGTTTTGCAAGATCCAGCAATAAAGCCAGCTCTTCTTTGCCCCTACTCTGAAGGAAAAGTCTTTCCCCAGGCAAAATACTGGCCTTGCCCATACAACAGTGACTGACTAACAAGAACCCAGTTGCCTCTGCCTGCCCTTATCCTCATGGTGCCAGTCTTCTTCTTCATTCCCCAATGCAGAAATAGTTCTCAAAATGGGATAGGATTTTATGAGGAGGACTGAATAAGACCACGGATCGCACCAGCAAAATATTTCCACCTTGCTTTTGCTTCTCCCCTAATTTCCATTCTTAGTTTCTTGTTTGTCTTGCCCTCTCCTCCCACCAGTGTTCTCTTCTCCAGCTCTGCAGCATCCTCATCACACAACGTTGATGCAGTGTGCACAGTGGAGTAGAAGCGTGAGTTAGGCTGCAGGGTGCTTCACCACATGGGTTTGGCAGCAGCTGATTTGCTTCTCCCTTCACTTATTTCTTCCCTTTCCCCACTTCTGCTTTCTAAGTGTTGGGAAAACACAGAGCAGCAGCTGCCCCAGCCACATGGAACCAGCAATTTGCTCAGAGGATGCTCAGGTTGGTCAGGACAGTCAGAACATCAAAACACAGCCTCAGAGTCACATTTCTGGGGGAATGATGACTCCTTGTAAAATTTTTGGCATAAAAAATCGGTGACCAGGGGAGCTTCGAGCCAACTCTGGCAGCCCTGGTGCTGCAGTGACTGGGTACTCTAAGCTAATCTGACCACCAGGAAAACACAGAACTGGACATCTAAGTCTGCATGTCCTCACCATACTGCACTGAGGATCTTTGGGTAGAGGATGCAAAGTTGCTGAAGGAACAAGGATTTTTTTGGCAGTGGAAGGCAGTGCTGGGTACAAGAGAGGCTTGAAGTGCAGGAGCAGGATCCACAAGCAGTCACACAAAAACATGCAGGGATCATAGCTGGATAAGGCGGGAGGTGTGTCAAACCATAGAACAGAAGTGAGGACTTAGTCTGGAAAGTTTGTATTTCCCTGTTAGGAAAACTTGATTAGAGGCATAATCAAGAACATAAGTGACTGACACTGGGGTTTCTGATCCAGACATCTTGAGCAACCATGGACAGGTTTCCCTATGGCACACAGCAGCAACCTTAAGTGATACAGGAGAACAACCTTGATTTTTTAATGAGTGGTGAGATAATTAAGGTGAGATAATTAACAGAACACTGTGAGGTACTCAGATAGAATTGCAGGGGATGCTATAGCCATGAATCAGCTGGTCTTTTTTTACCTCAGTGCATGAGAGTATCATTTAACTATTCCTAAAAAATAATATACACTTGCATCAGAATTTTCAGCCAAAGAAATCTTCAAACCTTTTGCAGTTTTGGTGAAGAAATAATTCAAAATACTTAAGGTTTTGTTTCAAATATGACAGCTGAAAAACAATGAGTCATAAAACACATGAAATATGTGTCTCTAGTGATATTTCTCAGTACTACCAAATGGTTCTTTTACAATACAGATATCAGATAAAGTTGTTGTTTATGTGGACTTGTGCTCTGATAATCCAAACAGACTTTTTTCCAGTTGCCTTGAATATCCAGTGCAGGGTGAAAGCATTGTAAAATCCAAGCACAGTGAGTTCTGGCTCCCTCCTTTCCAGTTTGCACCAGGAAACTGGAAGGCAAAGATGGGTGAAGTGATAATACAGGCATCTTTGTAAGTAGGTGCCACAGAGCTGGGAAAGCCCAGCACAGAGAGCAGCTGAGATTTATGCTCAAAGCCTCAGTAACTCTCCTCCTTCACCTTTAGAAAACCAGGTCTGAAAACACTGTGTAAACAAAGCAAACAAAAGACAAATTCTAATGCAGCTAACTTAGTCTCTAAAAATAAGCAGACATTAGCACTTATCCTCATCTTAATTAGATGAAATTGTATTCTTCCCACAAATAGGTAAGAATGCCATTTAAGATACATGTATATTTGGCAGAAAAGATGTTCTCATTTTCTAGAATAATCTCCTAGTTTTGGACAAAGAAGTGGCCAGAGTCCAAAGAGAAGCAAGCCCTCTGTAATGAAGTTCATCATAGGTCTGAAGAAAAATGTCCAGTGGGGAGAGCCTGAGGGAGCTGGAGTTGTTTAGCTTGGAGAAAAGGAGGCTGGGGGAGTGCTGGATGGGGGAACAGACCACGACCTTATTGCTCTCTACAGCTACCTGAAAGGAGGTTGTAGAGAAGAGGGTCTAAGTTTCTTTTCCCAAGCAGCAAGAGACAGGGCCTGAGGAAATGCCCTCAGGCTGCACCAGGGGAGGTTCAGATTGGATACTAGGAACTATTTCTTCACAGGAGGGGTTGTCAAACATTGGAACAGGCTGCCCAGGGAAGTGGTTGAGGCACCATCCCTAGACATGCTTAAGAGATATGTAAATGTGGCTCTTAGGGACGTGGTTTAGTGGTGGATTTGCCTGTGAGGTTTACCAGAGAACCTATGTGATGCTGTAATTCTATGATTCGTTGATTTTGAGCCTTCCAAGCAAAGCCGACAAGCCCGGGTGTCTGACGCTGGCTCCTTCTTGGTGGCTGTGCATGTCAATCCACAGCCCCTTCGTCTGCCACCTCGTCAAGCACCTTATTTGCATGCCAATGATTTTCACCCTCTTCAATCACAGATAATAAGACTGCCTGGTGACAGAAAGTGATGTCCATTTAAAAGGCAGGCCTATATTTTTCACTATCAACACCATAAATATCCAACGTCATTTTAAAGCACCGCAAAAGGGAAGGGATAAGTGGGAGTTATGAAAGGACTAGCAATAGCTGTAAAATTTGGGCTAGTCTGTCTCTCTACTACAGCATCCAAATTAGCAGTGAATGTGAGCAATGAGTGGGCTGCCAAGCACCGTGAGTGAAATCTCTTCTGCTCAAATTTTGAGTTAAGATTCTCATTTCCATATGTCTTAAAGGTAATAAATTTGCTTCCAGGAGATTCCACAGCTTCTACTTTTAATTTCCATCTATTCTTTTAACTGTTAAGGAACATAGGCAAATACATTACTTCCTCCTCACCCTTGTACTTGATCAAAATCACAATCACCATGAAGAGCTTTTCAGATCATTCTGATGGTCATTTGGCCAATCACACCAGCAGTTACTTCTCCGTCATAAGTTCCCCTCCTTGAAAGGTTAGCTTGGCATTCCTGCTTCAAGTAATATGCAAACTCTCTTCTTAGGAAAGCAAGAACAGGCCTGTCCAAAGGACAGGAATGACCTTGTGTGTTTAGCAGTCCTTCCTTTCTTATCGTCCTTCTTTCCCCCATTAACACTGTACTTTACAGTGGCAGACAGAAATCTGAATTGTGAGCTGCTTAGCTCCTGGGAAGGGCTTGTATCAGATGAGCTAAGTAGTGTTTACCTCTAATTAAAACTTTAAATACTACAATGGACTGTCTGGCCAGACTATAGATTTGCTCTTTGGAACTGCAGCATGTCAGCACTTCCTCCAAAAATATTTTTCTAGTTGAAAGTCTCCAGAAACTGCTATTAAAAGATATCATTTAAACACACATTTTATACAAACACCACCACTATTTTCAAATTGTTCTTTACCTCTTGGGAATAGTTAACAACTCTTCTAAAATCAGCTGAACAAGTGCACAAACATATTTTTTTAGGTTCTGAAGCCCTGAAGTTTCCTTTTTCCAGTTTATGATATTTTAAACGTTTACATATTTTCAAATGGTCCCTTCTGTTCAGGTGTTTGTAGGAGCCACTGGCAAAATTTGAAAGAGCAGGCAAGCTTATAAAAGCAGCAGTTTACAAGTCAGTTCCTGGTTAAGAAACTAAAGTGGAACAGAGTGTTTCTGGGGAAAAACTTTGCCATTTTTTTGTCCCTGTCATTTACTGTCATACTAAAGGAATGCCTCTCACTATGGAAAGCCTCTGCTTGGCTGGCAGAGTACATTATGTACAGTCAGGATACTGCATCCTGGATTGTCATACCTTTCCCAGACCTGCCAGCTTGGCTGCCAGCCTGAGGTAATAGGAGGTACTCAACTGATTGCTAACAACGAGCAGTACTTTTGGGTCTTTACTGGCTGGTAGATGAAGTACAGTATGTGCTGGAAATTACATTTCTTATTCAAAAGGAGAAACTGTCCAAGCAGGGAATATAAGGTAAGCACAGAAGGCAATTAGGCAGAATCAGGTTTCGCTCACAGACCTCCAAGTTTCTAACTTTACCTCAATGTTATTTCAGTTTCACCTGAAGCATCTGACAATGACAATTTCCAAAGCTACTAATTAGCAATAACATTGATTCAGGAACCCATAAGAATCCCAGCTTTACAGCAGAGAGTAGGTAAGCCTGTCAAAGATCTAAATAAAGTAGATGAATGAATGCAACTGTCTGTCACATGTGCATTGTGTGCAACAAAGGTAAATTTAAGTTGAGCTAAGGATGTTTTAAGAGCAAGTGTGCAAAGCTGAGCTTCTGAATAGGTATTATGTCCTATCAAGGACTCATTGTTTAGCAGATCCTATATCTAACAATGCTCATTGTGAAGGCTCCAAAGATCAGTGCATTAAATACCAGTTTTTCAGACCCCTTCACATTTTCAGTGTCTTCCAGTGCTGCAACTACTTGGCTACTCCTGCTACACTCATACCTGTATGTGGTCTATTGGCTGTCTCTATGGTGTTCTGGGAATGAGAGAAATAGCTTAGATCAATGGGTACAATTCTTCAAGAATTTCATCCTGCCCCCTTCTAAAGAAATCTTTTTGGAATACTGGAAATTTGCTACATGCACGAAAAGCGAAATCTGGATTTCACGAATGGTTCCATCTGGATGGCTATTTCCACCAAAGACCAGGAGTAATAGCACTGTGTAAGGCCATGGGTTAGCATGCACTTACAAGTCCTGACTCTATGTGTACAGCTGGAGGGAGGATATGGCCTTCTGTAGGAGGAGAAATACCGGTTCATTATGCTGGGTGTAGGAAGTGGCTTTATGCAATGCTGTCACAAGCACGGGGAGACAAGAAATGCGTCCCTACTGACAACCTAAGCATGTGAAAATGCTGTGATCTGATTACCAAAAAAAGAGTGGAAGGCTGATGACAGAATCAACATCGGAATGGCATCATGGTGCAGGAGTGCCGGCTGAGAGATCTGCACACCTCTACTGAGGAGAAGGTGAGACCTAGCTCTGGATTTGTAAAACCAGTGTCATGAATTGCAGCCAACATTTAATTATCATTAATTCCAACAGCAGTCCTGGTCATGGGGCAGATCTCTGACACAAGAGGCAGTGGTGGGGTATGAATAGCTCTCCCAGCCATTAAGGGTGATTAAAATAAGGATCTGCATTTTCTTTCTGGCACAGCCTCCAGCAAGCAGCACATTGGGGGCAGGCTGGAGGAGGAGGAGGAAGGCGAAGTAAAGCGGGCAGGAGGAGGTGGGGGGGGGGCTGTAAAGGGTGTGTATAAGGGGAGGAGATCTTTGAAACCACTGCTTACAGTTGTCAGGGGGATGCTTTTGTGGCTCTGGCAGTTCTCTAGACCTCTGCACAGGAATAGGGAGTCTGCTGTGTTTCAAAGATAACTGAAACTACTCCTCCTTTTGCTGGCAAAGGTGAAAGATTACTATAGATGTCCCTCACTCACCCTTGAAAAGTAATAGTTAATAAATGAAAGATTTCTGTGGACTTGTCTCCCAGACTAGCTGCTTTCAGGTTTGAATCCTAGATTTTACAAATATGAATTCCTGCTCCATCTTTATCTCACATCATGCTGATGCAGGGCATGCAATTAGGCACTAGCACCATAACACGAGGACACAATGCAATCCAGTTTTGTCACTGCATAGCAAACCAGCTTGCTGGCAGTTTGAGCTTACTCAGCTCAGCTGGGTTTCTGAGCAGTGCATGCTGCATTCAGTGTACCTTTCACAATAAAACTATCCCTTCAATCAAAACCTATACATTTTACACACACCTGACACTCCTCTACAATAGCTGAAAACTAGTGAATTAAATATCGCAAAATCTTGCATGTGCTAGACTTGCTGTTTTCAAGCATCTTCAGAGACTAAGGGCAGCCAGGGTCTGGTCTACACAAGGATAGGATGAAGTTCAAAAGGCAGGTCTGTAAAGCACTATAAGTCAGTGCAGAATGTGGCCACGTAGTTGTGAAATGAGCCATATTAAAGCACAATTAAGGTTAGGGATGTTTTCTTCACTTTTGTGTTCTACTGCTCTTGTCACTGTGTTTGGTTAATTAATTTACAAAGCTCCTCCCATTTAGAAAATTTCCCATTCGAGAAAATCAATGTACCAGAGTTACTGTCAATTCCCCCTATCCCCACTTCCAGCAGCCTTATATTAATGTGAAGAAGGAAAAAAAGACAAAAGTTTGAACCTGTGTTCAAACATACCAATTCCCAGCATTCAAATGTTTACAAACTGATTTTACTCCCAGATTATAACTGGTGAGAGATTTGACTGTTATATTGACCCCAGGGTGAAGTAACATTAAAGTTCAGCACCAGCTTTGAACTGCAATTTAAAATTAAATAGCAGCCCTTCAGAGCTGCTCAGCTCTGCAAGTCAGCCATGGGTTTTCCAGCTTGAGCCAGCTTAGAAAGGTTCTGACTGTGATTTAAATTTTGTCACTACAGTAATGGTCTCCCCTATGTCCTCCTGCAGCATTCCGTAGCCCTGAATTTCTGGCACTCTCATTCTTTCCCTCAAAACTGTAGAGTTTTTATCTGATTAGCTCTAAGTGATCTCAATAACTACTCAGATCTAGTTATTTCTTGAATCTATTACTTGGAGATCAAACATTACATCACAAGAACTCTATCCTGTTCCAAGTGAAGCCAAGGACAAAACTTCCATTGATTTCAGTGTGTTCGGGATGAGGCCATAAATCTTTGAAAATGGAGTGTCTGATTTTCAAATTAAAACATAATGAGCTTAATAGTCACGGATTTAAAGACTGCTGCATTTTGCATCTTGCATGACATGCTGTAGCTGGGTTACAAAAAAAAACACTACAAAAACTTTGATGGTCTGAGGGAGAGTAACTTTCTGGGAGCTCCCATCATTATCTATCAGGCCAGTACACAAAACACACAATGGAAGTGATACTGCCCTGATGGCAAACAATGTCTTTGGAAAGCTTCAAACAATTTCTTTGTAAACAACTGATCAGGGTAATTACATTTTCTAATCTGAAACTGTGCTGTGACATTGTTTCAGGTAACACATGAATCATGCTAAAGGGTTTTCCTCTGCTAGCACTGGCTACCTTATCTAAGCAAGCTGCAGTCTAAGGATGGAGACCTAAGTCTGATGAAGTATTGTACTGGCACTGCAGGTAGTGGCTCCACCACCTGCCCCCAAGACTCCTTCAATCCACTGCTGCTGTTGGGCAGACAGCTCGCCAGGTAATTAGAAAACCTGAGGAAACAGCAGAGCTATGCCTAATGCCTCATGATCCCAACTCATTTTCCTTAAAAGATGAGGTGTTAGATGGGACAACCTTGCTGCATATCTGAATGGTGCTGAGTACAGGTGAGAGAGCTGCAGCTCCACTTAGCAGAAGGCAAACACGGCTTTGATGACTTTGCAGTTGCTAATGAACACAAATGACCTAAAACACAATGAGTTCGTCTCCCATAACCTCTCAGCCAAGTTTCAGTGTAATAACATGGCTGTCAAACCCTTGCCACACCGTGAGATTGTGTTAACAAACTAGTCCAACTATAGTACACAAATCACATGTAATCTTGCAGAAGAAGCAGCCCTAGCTTTCTGGCTTGTTTGGTTTTGTTTTCAACAGCAGTTTCAAAAGGAAAAATGTAGTATGGCCTGCCCCTGATTTTATTCTCCAATCTCTTGTCATAGATGCGATCTGCACACTGCTTAATTTTTGTTATCATTTCCTTGGATATCTACCAGCTATGATTGTCATGATTAAATCAGTATTGACTTAATTACAAAGGGCTTTACTCAAGATAAACAGCAAAGAAGTAAACCAGAACAGTGAGAACTGCACTGCTGAGTGAGAGCATCTGGCAAAGGCCTTTCAGACACTCCAAGCCATCTTTTTTTCCTCACATAAGTTTTTATTTTGCTTTGTTTTTTAAAACCAGATGTGTTGTTTTTGTCAAATCCCAGAAATTAGATCAGTCTGTCACCTCTGAGTCTGACCCCTGAGCTTTGTCAATGCCTTTGTCCATCTTTGCTGCTGTTAGAAGCTACATTTTCAATTTCACTCCAAAGTCCATGCCATGGTGGTCTCCATGAGTCAGGCACTGAGGCTTTCTCGAGTTTCCTCCTCACAGTGTCATGAATAAAGGACATCTGGATTTCATGCCCTTCCCATGTTTATCTCCTGCTCCAAGGTATTTCTATTCTGCAGGATGAACACATAGTCATTCAAGTAATGGTGATGGAGGGAACTATTGAATCTTTCCTTGCCTCTCTTATTTGACCATGCAAAAATTTAGTTATAATTTAGACACTGAATCTATCTCAGGTGAATTTTACAGCAGAACTCTCACAGATATTAGTATGATTATCAGTCCTTTTCTAATTAGGACGGTGTTCATGTATTGCTGACACAAGAGTGGACAGTCAAGCTTTTTTTAAAGTCTTCAAAAAAATCTCAAATATTTTTTGAGAACACTGCACAGAAAATAGACATAATCACAGGTGAAGAGGCAGCAAGGAATCAGCTTGGGATTTCAAGTGAAAATCTAAGAGTTTGACGCAAATTTTACAAGATTTCCTTAAAAGTTTAGGGCCTAAATTAAATTTTTAAGAGATTGTGGACTATATATTTAGCTGTTTGATACACAGTCTGTGGCTGACTACTATCTATTGGCCAAGGACAAGCCTGGCAGAATTTCCATCAGGTGTACAAATATCCTGGTTTTCCTCAAAGTCCTGCCTTCTCAATAGACTCCTTTAGCGTTCTCCGGAATACTATCACCAGGATAGGAGGAATTCAATATAAAATTCAGTCCTCTGAGGTTCTTTTTCTGCCACCTGTGATTAAAAGAACATACTCCCAGATAATGAATGTTCCTTAATTTCTCATGCACGTGTGTCCAGAAATCTCTCTTGTTTTAAAGTAGGAAAAAAAGCTGCTATTACACTCTTTCTCACTTCTAAGAGCTGAAATAGGGTCCTGCTTATGACACATTTCATAACAACACAGAATCATAGATTTGTTTGGATTGAAAGGCACCTTCAGTATCTTCTAGATCCAGCTCCTCCTGTCATGAGCAGGCACACCCTCCCCTAGACCAGGTTACTTAAAGCCCCGTCCAACCTGGCCTTGAACAGTTTCAGGGATGAGCCACTGACCTCATTTCCAGAGAAGAAAGGTCAGGGTGAACTAACTGATGCCTTCTGGTGGCAATGTCTCATATGCTAATTTCCTGTATGCCAATTCTTATAGGACATTCCTCCGGTTTTGGTTGGTGTTTTTGTTTGTTTTGTTTTGTTTTGTTTTGTGTTTTTTTTCTCTTGTTAATTTTCCCTAACTATTGAATACTTTATCCAGATGATTGAAAATAGGTTAATTGGGTTTGTGTCCTTTCTGTTCATTGTTTTTTTCCTCATTCTGGCCAGTGGTACAATCTCTTGCAGTCCTCTCTGTTGCTTTTTGGCTTAACACAGGGTAGTGTGCTCATCTGCAAGAGTTAGACCTACCCTCATCTGTGAGGGACCTGATAAATCCTGTCCAAGACTATATATAGGCAGTAAAAAGTGTTACAAAGCACAGAGATTTTGTGGTGCAGAGCCAAGTCTAAGGGATCCAAGCTAGTTACTTCTCCATGGGCTTCTGACAAGTCAGAAAGCTAAAACTCAAAGACAGACATATGAAAGATCTTCTTGTGAAGGAAAGGGTGATGGATTTGCTGATATATACTGCAAATCTTTTCTGGCTGACAGAAACTTCATAAACTCCATCAGAACAGTACAAGGTCCTTCACATGGGACAGAAGAAGCCCCTGCAGCAATGCAAACTGGAGATTGCCAGGGAGGGCAAGCAGCTCTGCAGGGCAGGACCTGAGGTGCAGAACTTGCTGAAGATGAATCAGCACTGCGCCCTTGAGGCAAGGAAAGCTAAAACACGCCAGGCTGCCTTAGCAGAGAGCAGCCACCAGCTTCTCCTTTCCAGTGAGGCCACGTTTGGAGTGCCCTGTTGTGTCGACTCCTGGGCTTCCCAGTAAAAGGCCAAGTGTCAGACCAAGTGCAATGGAGGAGCTGTGGGGCATGATGTGCAAGGGAAGCTGAGGAAACCGAGGTTGCCAGCCTGGAGAAGGAAAGGTTGGGGATGGAGAGGAATGTGACTCTGATCTTCAGCTGCTTAAAGGACAAGAGGGAGTCAGACTTGTCTCAGAGATGTGCAGCCAAAGGGCAATAGCGAATGCCCACAACTTGCATCCAGGGAAATTTTCAGCATGGATAAGAAAAAAAAAATTGTGGTAAGAGTGGTTAAACCCAGCTAGAGAGGTGGGGGAATCTCCACCCTCAGATACTTTTAAAACCTGATGAGGCAAGGCCATGAATAACTTCATCTGGCTTTTAAATCAGCCTTGTCAGGAGCAAAGGGTGGGACTGGATGACCTTCAGGGGTCCTTTCCAATCTAAATTATTCTGTGAATCTATAAATAAAGTAGTGGTTGTAAGAAAAAGGAGCTAAATCAGATTGAGGAGGGGCATGAGTCTTTCCTGTGTCGAGAGGAGAGAACAAGCCTGCAGGCTGTTGCTACTGCTGACCTCTGTAAGAGCTGGGTGATTGAAAATCACTCCTGGATGCAGTGGAGCGTGTGTTCCTGGCACAGCACTTGCATTGAGACATTCCCGAGTTTCTCTAAGCAGGGGCCTTATCTGGGTGGGGTGCTGTCAGTCAGGCATTTTTTCCTTCAATTTTGCCTCACCCCTTGCCATCACAATGTGTTAAACAGAGCCTGTTAAAAGGATTCACCAAATTTCCACACTCCAGGAACAGGAATGTGATTTTTTGCAATAATTTTAATATTGTTTAATATAATTTCTTGGGAAACAATTTCCACCTTTGAGGGAAGAAGTGTTGCTCTAGTAAAATCACCAACGACCCACAAATCCCACTTCTAACCTCAATTAGAACACTGGTCAGCATGAAGAAACAAATGGACTTGTACTAAAAGTATTTTCCTCTCTTTCTATTAGCTAAAAATTATTTTAATTATTCAGATGACTTCAGAAAATCAAAGGCTGAAGTAACAACATTTTATGTGTTGGGTAATTAAACTGGTGGAATGTATGCTCTAATTTCTAACCAAAAAATGTTCTCACATGTGCCTTAGGAAAGCTTTATTCCTTCATCAGCCACTCACCCCACACATACAACCCCACTTTATGTCTATTGACTCAAAAAGTTTTATACTAATTTTAAAAAAAAATTGAGTTTGATTTTTAGATTAGTCAGTTGGAGACAGAAATAATTTTCTTTTGATAGTACTCACCCGAAACACTTACTAAGTTGCCAAAAAAGTGTTGGAGTTTGAATCTTCTTGCTGTAAGCAAGGACATGTAAGCCAGTCAGCAACCTTGCACATGCAAGCAATTCTAATAATGTGATTTCTCTTGTGTTTGAGTTGTTCCCTAGTGATGTTTCATAGGTTTAGGGCCTATGAGAAGAGTTACAAGATATGGTAACAGTAATAAGAAAAAGTCATTATGCAGAAATTCAATGGACTTTTTAAGATCCTACATGTTTCATGAGCAGGGTCTCACTACATTCTTTCAAGGCCCCAAATTTTCACATTTCAAAGAAACTCCTAATTTTTATCTCTCCGTCGTTTTTTGTTAGTGTCACATTTCCTTATATTCAGATTTTGACATTGACATGTCACAGTTAGTAATTTTCCCTTCTAGGCAAAATGACAAAAGAAACATCTACACTATGAAGTTATCATCAAGCCTGAGAACAGGTCCACGATGGGAAACTCCATTCTCTTCATTCTCATTCAGAATTCCATACCATTGCCTTTTTGCCCAGGTGGAGCTCAAACTCCAAACCCCCATATTGTGTTTATGATGATCCAGACTCAAGAAATCTCCCAAGGCCTGTAATATCACACCTGATCTGTCCGGCCTGTGGGAAAGGAAGCTCAGGTCACATCACGGTGTGAGTGTGATCCACCTTTCCCTTAGCATGCCACATCTGGAGCCAGGCCTAGTGTGACCATGGGTGTGTGCTGCACAGATGACTGATCAGCTCAGTCTCAGTCAGGCTCATGGAAAGAGCCTGGCAGTGAAAGCAGCCTCAAGATGGTCCAAATCTCACACATGACTGTGAAATGTGCCCTCTGTTTAGCAGATGACCATTTCATGACCTTCATTAAAATATTTTATACTCAATCAGTTTTGTTTTCAGCTTGATTTTGGGTCATGTGTCTAACTAGTCCTTACATATAAGGAAGTACCAACTCTTTAAAATATATTAAGGTGAGCGCTTTCAGACAGAAAATTTTCTTCTGCATTTCCAAAGGGACCCAACTTTTGGCATTTTATTAGCCATTAAACCAGGAATCTCAAAAAGCATGCAAAAGTTAGCTGAGATAAGATGTGGAAAGAAAAGATTGATGATGGTAGCTCACATATCCCCAGCCCTTGTCCAAGTAGTCCAAAAAATCACAAAGATTTTAGTACATGCTGCCACATCCCAGACCTTTTACAATGCATGGCAAAACTCCCAGTGATTTCAATAGGAGTAGCTTTTAACGCAAAGTTGGAAAGCTTGGAAAAAAATAAAGCAAAAGTATTTTTAAATCTTCATGTTAGAACAAAAAAAAAAGGCATCTTAGAAGGTCTATATCAAAAGTGAAAACTGAGGCTGGAACTTAACTCCAGCTTCATGTGTACTTCTAACCTTTATGCCAGTATACTCACCAGTTTCTTTAAATACAATAGAAACTCTGTCACTTTGAAGATAAGCCCTCACAGTTAGCTTAAAACAATAATTCTGTACTTTCTTTCCTGTTTCTAGATTTATTTTAAGTATTAGTATAAAATGTCAGAGTCTGATAGCAGCCAGATCAGTTTGTATAAAAAATCAACTGCCTGTTTGTAGTATATTACAGGCTATATTTGACACAGGAAAGCACTTAATCATGAATGCTATCAGCACACCACACCCACCTTTGTAAGTGCCTTATAAGCTAGATTTATCACCGTGAACTCGGACTGGATAGAGACAAGTAATAATGAATAATGCAACCGCCTTCTGCAGAGGTAGGGTTAAAGGTGTATTATCCACAATATGACATCAGACTGCAGTTCAGAAGCTGTGCTAGAATCTATTAATGTCACAGAGGAATCAGGAGAAACTTTGGAATGATGTCCAGAGCACTATTTCCACTGGAGTCATCAAGTACAGATAAGCAGATAAAAGTGAGACCGAATCTGCCTCAAACACATGATCACACAGATTTTGCCCATTTAGGTATTTGAAATCTCTCAGCTCATTGTATTTGCACAGCAGATCTGACAATCCTGAAAAAAATTGAATTAAAACTAGACACATCTTTGCCATGTGTTAAATTTGATTTTATTTCACTTTCCTAACTTTGTGTTTCTACTGTAGCTTTTGAGCTAAAATATGCCATTTCTTGGATGTGTGGACTTCAGAAACATACTGAAAAATGTACACAGTATGAAGGAGACAGGACCTTCCTTTCTCCTTTTCTCTGTTGGCTCATACAGAAAATACTGCTCCTTTCCAGAGAGGCTACCCTGTAGCTGTTCACTCTGTGGTTCTGCGCCTACCACTGTGCAAAGCTTTTCCAAGCTCACGTATGGAATCACCAGGGGAGAGGGGAGCTGAGCCAGGGAGGCCAAACAAACTTCAGCCATTCCCCCAGCTCGCTTCTGCCTTTCTTGTCTCCCCAGCTCCTAAAAGCATCACTTTCAGAGAAGGGAAAGGTCTGGGTAGCTGTAGGACTGTCTCTCCTCTGCACTGCCTGTGATCCCCTGCTTACCTCTTCCCCACAACCACTATCCCCACACCAGCCAGCCTATAGGGAAAGGAAGACAGGAGTGCAGCAGGAGGTCCTTGAGGCTGGGTCTAGACCAGAAATGTCCTTTTCTCCTTGACAGAACACATCAAGAAACCAAAATCTTTGCTAGCAAAACAAGCAAAAAGTGCTTCCTAAACCCCTCAGCATTTGCAAAAGGTAACTGGAGAGCAAGATGTGACAGTCAGTGGGGGATATGTTGGACCCATTCCCATTCTCAACACACACTCACTACTAAATGTAGCCAAAAAGAAGCCCCTTTGGCTGTTAATGCCATTTGTTCACTGCAACCCAGTTAGGATTTTAAAATTTTAAACATTTTAAAATCTGAGTCCTTGAATAGTGTCTTGATTAAACAAGAGGAATTCTGGCTGGGCTTTACTATCATATTAGTTAAACCTAGCTCAATCACTTCTTGTTATACAGGAAAAGAAAGATTTTTGCCTTCTATATACTCCCAATTTAATCAATACTTACTGGAATAGTGGAACTTCAAATGTGTTACAAGTTAATGCATCCATGGGACTGTTATTAGTTTATGAATCTCCTGAACACAGAAGGTACTGAAGTTACTGATGTGCATGCTGGTTTATATTTTGGCAATTCAAGATAAATATTCATAAAAACATTACTTAGGTAGACCACTGTCTGTCTAACAATGTGGAGAAAACACCCTGGAATTTCCAAGAGTCAGTTTTATACCTCATCTGACAGATGCCACCTCCTTCCACAGATGGAGCCCAGGTGCAGTGGTGAAGGATTTTTCCATGGAGACTCAGAAGGCAGGATGCCAGCTGCTGTGCTGAATCACTAACACTTCCCAAAGTGCCCACAAGATCCCAGGTGGCCCAGTCTTGCCAGCTTGGGATGAGGTAATATGGCTGCAAACTAAATAAAGACAGAAACCATTAAGCTGAATTTAAAGAGATACAGCAGAGTGACATATTTTGGTTTTCAGTAGATAAAACTCATTTTCATTCAGTGACCATGCAGAACAGACATCCATCCATTGAATAACTTCTTTTTGGATGCTGCTAATAAATATTTTTTTATTAAATTAGTAGTCCCATAAGATATGTATTCAACTGCATAATGCTGTACCTGAAAGAAATAATTTAGTACACATATTGAAAACTTTAGGCACTGAAAAACAAGACGACACTAGGAAGTGTGTCCTTTACTTCATCACTCTAGCTCTAGCTTTTTAGTTGAATCTGCCAGCCAGCACTCTGGACTTTCAATTTATTCATTACAGGTAGTGGCCCACAGTTACCAGATCTAAGGTCAAAACAATGTACAAGAAAGAAAAAAAAATCTATTAATGATATACCATTGTTATTCATAGCCTTAAATTACATGAGGCATTAAATTAGCAAAGGAAAAATCAGGATAAGGAAGATGTATAGAGCAATCAAGATCCCAAATCAGCTCATTTCATGTAGGTGAGACTAACAAGTAGATTCAGAAAGAGCTACTGAATTTCTGCAGTCTAAATTCTGAACAGTATCATGAAATAATCTCATAGAAAGCTCAAACAGAGGTTAAATACAAGGATTACGAAATCACAGAACCACAGAATGGTTTGGGCTGGAACGGACCCTAAAGATCACCTCTTTCCAGCCCCTCTGTCATGGACAGGGACACCTTCCACTAGACCAGATCCCTCAGAGCTCCATCCAACCTGGCCTTGAACACTTCCAGGAACAGGGCACCCACAACTTCTCTGGGCAACCTGTTCCAGTGCCTCACCACACTCAATAAAGAATTTCTTTCCAAAATAAGTTAAACCTAGGCTCTTTCAGTTTGAAAACATTGCCCCTTGTCCTGTCACTACATGCTCTTGTAAAGAGCTTTTCTATCTTTCTTGTAGGTTTTCTTTAGGTACTGGAAGCTTGCAAGTTGGAGGATTCCATGATAGACCTCACCTTCCAGTAATCTGTGAGTTTCCTCGAAACACTGCTTAAGAAAATAATTCATATAGGATGCACTATACTTAAAAAATAGATAAAAACAATAACCAGAAAAATAACCGAATATAAAGGCAGTACTTGGCATGGAAAAGCTTAAATTTGCTACTAAACCAATGACAAATGAATGAATA
The DNA here is from genome assembly GCA_024734555.1 of Trochalopteron elliotii. NCBI lineage: Eukaryota > Metazoa > Chordata > Aves > Passeriformes > Leiothrichidae > Trochalopteron > Trochalopteron elliotii. The sequence continues at coordinate 915,574 of JANPWX010000043.1, forward strand.
TCAAATTAAATGTCAAAGACCTATATTTTTCATACAGGTAGCATTACAAAGGAGTATTAATCAATCTTAGCTCATTAAATTGCTGAGCCAGCCTAGCCACTGGTCACCCATGGATTTCTACACCTGCCATCCTGCCTGTGAGCTGCTTTTCAGGATTCCCTGCACAGACTTATCCTTATGGGTACCTACAATCAATGACAGACGTACAGAAACAGAAAATAAATTATTATGTCAAAGAATCACTTCTAAAGTTCCATAAATTGATTAGCCCTCTTAGGTTTTTTCTTTTTTTTTTTTTAACTTGAAGTGATCTTGCGCCACCTATTTGTCTATTCTCTTTTGGTGTACAAAGTGGATCAAATGGAAAAAAAAGCCTTTATTTTCCTTATGGCTTCAAAGTTCCCCTGGAGAAACAGACTTCAGCTGCAAAGGGGTTTTACGACACCAACACCAGGGAAACCAGGGGCCTGGAACAAAGACCTGAGATGTTCTGAATCTATGTTTGCATGTTGCTGTTCTTACCTTCCATACCCTTGCAGGAAATATTGCAAAGACCCTTGCCCTGAGCACTTAGTGTATGCTTTGGAGGGTGAAGCAATCAGGAAGGCCCTAAAGGAGGAGCAGAAAGATGTCAGAAGACATCCCCATGGCACAGGCACTGAGCCTGGCTCCAAAACCCACACATGAGCCAAATCCATGTTCCTACCTCAGTGCTGATGCTCTGTTGGCCTGCTCAGTGCTACAGACTCTGGTGCCAGACTGACACACCTGTATTTGCTGCCCCAGGGCCTACCCAAGGAATCTGTTCTCTGTGTGAGGGTGTCCTGCACCTACAACAGGACTCCTTGCTTCTGCTGCTCTGGCACACACACTTTCCCCAGCTAACCTTTTAAAACTCTCCCAGCAGGAGCAATGCACTGACCTGCAGGAGAAGGCCATGGTCACTCATCTGATGGCACTCTGCAGCCCACAGCTGCAAGAAGGAAAATGGCGGAATAGTTTAGTTTCCAAAGTCACCTATCTAGTGACGTCTTTTATTTTCCCTGGAAACCTGGAGGTGGTGGCTGCTGCTCATCAGATAGCTTCCACACTTCCTTCTCATGGAAACAATCTGGGTTCTAGGGAACGGACATACCCACCAGCACCTCCACAGAGAGCCAACAAGGAGAGTATGCGGCTGGATGCACTCTGCACTCTGTAGCTGTGACCTGTCTGGGCTGGGGACAGCTGTTATGGGGTGTGAGTGCACAGCTCCTTTCAGCCTTTCCCTTGTCCTTGGCCCATTCACGTTGCCCTGTGCTCAGCACTGCAGGTGTTAGTGGGGGCACTACAAGGGCCAACACTCCTGGCTTGTATTTCTCTAATAGAGTCCTGTAGCTGCACATTGTGCTTGGGGCCATGCTTTTTCTGGAGCTGGATAAATACAGAGCAAATGGGAGATGGTGGCAAACCCCACAGAGCAGTGATGTGCCCCACAGAAGGTTCGAGCATTGTGGTGGCAGTCTCCATGCAGAAGAAATACCCTGCATTTAGTGGTTTCCGTGGTGTCCTGAAATATGACTCCGCACTTTCAGCACAGGGCAAGCAGCAGAGAGGGAAAAATCAAGTGCACCTGACTATGAGAGTTTTAAAGGTGGAAGTAGAGCCTTATACAACCACACAAAGAGCTCAACTCTCTTGGCCAGCATCAGAATGCTTGCATAAAAAAATGGCTTATAGATGTATCATAGTGTACCTAACACTGTTAGTGTTCAGAACTGGTCACCCCAGCACCCCACAGGTATATGGCCAAGAAATTTAGTATTCCAATTGTCAGTGCATTGTTAGCAAAGGCAGAGGTGGCTCATAGTGTGCTGTGCCTTGTGAGGATTGCTGACACTGCCCCAGTTGCAGAATTTGTACAATCATTTGGGTTGGAAGGCCCTAAAGATTGAGTGAAACCACTTACCTAACACTACCACATCTACCGCTAAATCCCTTCCATTTGATTTCTCAGCATCCACTACAGTATTATTATTAGTTCAGCTTAGTCACAGAGTCTTCCAGGGACAAACAAACCCAGATTCCTGATGTTAAAAAACAAACAAAAGAAACACAAGCAGAGAGGGGAAAAAATAAGGAGGAAAATGTGTCCTTTGTGTGCTGCAGTGCAGTCAAAACAAAACACACCCCATGCTCCCCCCTAGTTTGCAGTTCACTTTTAATTTGTGCTGTGTCCAACAACTGAAAGTTGTCTCGCTGCTGGACTGGACACAGGGATGTGCCAGAGATTCCCTCTTGCTCCCATGGGTGGGATGTGAAGAATTCCTCTCTTCATAGCTGACATTCCTGCTGCACTGAGACAATAACGTACAATTCTTGTCCAAACAATCCTAGATAGACACTGTGATGTTTTTTCTAATTATATAAATACGAGAATGTCCATTGGATATGAAGCTTCCTGGCCAAAACCTGTATTAAAAACAGAATATCCCATGCTCACCACCTGCAGTTAAGTGACATACTTAGGGTGTTCTTATCACTCATTCCCAAGATTAATTATTCAGGACTGGGAAGGGAATTCAAATTAACACATAGCTATTCAAATAAATTTTTCCCCTGGGAGATGCAGGAGTCAGTAATATGGTCAACTGCTCATTTCCCCTAATAGCAGCTGGCACAAGCACTAAGACCTGTGGTGGTGTGTATTGTACCTAAGCATAAGCCAGGTGCTTTATCATAAAGCCATAACACTTTACCAGCAGCTTTAGAATAAAGTGTCATTTTGTCTGACATGTTTGTGCTGCAGGGATGGGGTGGAAACAGAAGGGTTTGTGGTTGTTTGGGGGCTTTTTTAGGTTATTAGTTGGAAATACAAGCATGAGTCAAAACTGAATATGGGTCACAAACTGCCAAAGTGCTGTTTCTGGTCTGAAGATATTACTATAGCTAGTTGAGAGCAAATTTCTCTGTTATCACTGTCATCACTCGAAGTTGAGATTCTGGTGGAGCCCAGTGCAGACAAGTAGAGGAAGGAGATGGCTCTGATCTTCAGTTCAGGTTCTGTGTGTTAACAACCCACAAAAATGGAGATGTTTATGTTTGTGGTTCCAGAGCAAACCAACACGAAAGAGAAGTCCTAACTGCAAAATTAGGGTTTGAGGGTTGGACAAATTTCCCACTGCCTTGCCAGGCTGAGGTTGTCAATATCAGTGATTAATGTCCATCTGGGTTCTGAAGCTGTTTTTAATCAAGGACAGCATCAGAGCTCTACATGCACCAAAAAAACACTTCGTTGTCAAACCTGTTTTGTTGTGTGAAGCTGTCACCCCTGATTAGGTTATGCTTTATTACACTCCAAAGATCTCAGAAAGATTCTCCTTGTACCTCTGCTCACACAAAGCTGTGGAGATTGCCTCAGTAGAAAACCTTTTCTTCTCTCAAGATTTATTAAATGTATCAGCTTTTTATTATGTGGGGTTTATATATTATATTCAGTTTTTTAAAGCTTGATTGTTTTTCTTTGCCCTGAAATCTGATGGAGGAAATTTGGAATGACAGCATAGCAGATCCAATGTAGCTTGTACTCTGTACAGAGAAAGGTTATCTGCCATTCAAAAGTAGACCTATGGAAAACAACAGGATTAATTCCTTAAAAAAATAAATTTTGCTTGAAATAATTTAGTGATACTGTAGCCCAGGAGTGAGAGGTTCTGGCTTCTCTACAGAGCTACTCCGTTATGGAGCAGACAGAGCTCTGTTGATCATGACACACTATTAAATATATCTTAAATTCATGGAGTCATATCTCAGGGTTACTTTTCACTGATTCTGTCTTTCTGAGTTTGCATATTCTAAATCCAGCAGCCTCAGTCCCTCCACAAGGTCTTGGTTTCTACGGTGCAAAACAGGAATAATTTGAAACTGCAGAAAAGTTTGGTGGTAATCAGACCACTAAATTTTTCATTCAACTTATCCAATTCCTGTAGAAGAGACAAGACCTTCCAAAAATTGACTCTGTCTACAACTGTTTGTCCACAAAGTTTAATTTGGATTCTGGATGACTGGAAATACATCAACAGATGTTATGCAGAGATAAGAGTTCTATCTTCTGCAAGGAACTATAGGCAGAGTATCCATGGGATAAACTTTGGGAACTATTTTACTATAAAAATATAGATCTATAAGAGCACACTTACAGACACTAGAACATGTAAAAGGGTATTGATGCATAGTACAAACTAACTTTCACAGAGCAGACATCAGTTATGTTCAGCCCCTTTATAGGCAAATAACTGGCTTTCAGCCAAATAATTTTTCAACACAAGAAAAAATGAAATCACTTACTGGAACGAACTTACTGATTCATTTTTGGTCACTTTCACCACTCGGTTCAATGTCCAGGCAACAAATTACTCCTTTTCCTGAGCTGGTCAGGACTATGAGATGCCAGAAAAAGCCAGATTCTGCAGAGCTGTGCGAGAAGGGGAAGCTTTCAACCTACAGTTCACTGGGAAGAGGAGCTGGACCCTGCTGAATCAGAGGCTCTTTATTTATCTAATCTCTCATCAAAATACAAAACTTTGGATACAATGCACAAGCACACACCAAAGATTAACTAATTTTTTAAATTCAATTTTTAAGTAAGATTTTAATTAATTTTTGAGTAACATTTACTTACCTAATATAAAAAAAAAACCAACAAACCCAAAAAACTTTGTTCATTTTTTGCCTTTTTTTTTGCCTTTTTTTTAGGAAAACAAAATCAAAGGCTAGAGTGCAATGTAAAGAGTAGTGGTATACAATACTATATAGTAAGCACACATACTTCACAGAAAACTTAGATGTAGCTTTTAAAAGTACAGCAATTACAGTTTTACACCCCACAGAAGGCACGGCTGCCATACCATGACTGCAGATGGGTTTGGGCCGTTTGGTTTTTCCAGTCACAATTTCAAGGGTCAATGTATAAAATCTCTGCCTTGTCTCACTGTGTAATGAAAAAAAAAGACTTCTCTGGTATTTTTGCTGTTCTTCGCCCTCCTTCCTAGTAAATTTCCTAGTAATGTTACACCACGGATGGATTTGATGCGGTAATCAAACCTCTATAAAAGAAAAAATTTGTATTGCTCATTTTATTTGGATTCAGAATTAGGGAGCTAAGGTGTTCCAAACAATCCTATTTGGCCACTAAAATTACATAATGCTGACAGCAACTCCTCATCAACATGCAAATGTAAAAAAGAAAGTGCCAACTCCATTTTTTCTTAAACACTGAAGTAATGCATATTAAGTTCCTCTAGTGACCACATGCAATAGGGAGAAGGGATTGATGGCTATACACCTCTTAAATTTCTTGCAGTTTCTCCTTTATGTCTCTATATGTTCACATTTGATTTTAAGACCCTATTTAACACTGTTTTGACTAAAAATCATTTAGTGTTTTCTATCTAGATATGAACCCCTTTACATTAGAACATAGTGCATTTAATAAAGAAAGACTGTAAGATCTTGTCTCTCACTTTTTATTTAAAGTGTTTTGCTTTTATTTCTGTTTAAAAACCCAGAGTATATTCTTTCTGTAAATATCTCAAGACTACATGAGGTTTGGTGTTTTTTTTTTTTGTAGATTGTAGATTTTTTTTTTTTTTAGATTGTAGGTTTGCAGATTTTGTGAGCTCCTTCTTTACTTACTTGTTCATGAGCCTGCAAGCAGGAGCAGGTCAGGCAAGGTTCCAGGTGCTTCATCGACAACACTGTCTTTCTGATGAAAATATGGAGCAATGCATCATCAAGAGAGCTGAAGAAAACCAAGATTTCTTTCTTCAGGCTCTGATGCACTCATTTAGTGTTGACAGTAGCTTTGATGCTGGATGTTTCTCCAAATACCTTCCATCACTTGACCAGAGTAGTGGTCCCATGAGTGATCTCTCTTAAACAGATGATGGCAGGTCTGTGGGAGTGAGCAGCTCCTACACACCCTTTCTCCCCACAGTCAAAAGACTGCGAAAAAAGAAACAACCATGATATGTTTCCAACCACAGCACTTGTTGCTTGCTGTCATTACAACCATTGTATGACCCAGTGCTGATTCTAGGCTGCTCTGTAGATGGAATCACAGAAGCATCAGGGGGTGTTTCACTGTGGAGGCACTGATAGCACTGTCAATAATGAAGATCTGACCACTACTTTCAACACGACAGGGAAAAACAGATAAACCCTGTTCTGAAATGGAAATCAAATTCTTGTGATCACCTGCACATATATCTAGCATCCACCTTCCCCTTTTGCAAGATGATTTTTTTCACATATCCCCTTTACATAAGCATTTTACAGACAGCTTTACCTGCATTTTGTTTTAGAACCATGTCATGCTTGCTACTCCCCCTTTTCTGGTGCATGTGTGTGTGCTTTTGTTACTTGTATTGTATAAGGTGCCTTGGGATATTCGCATCCTGTGCATTGTGTGGCATTGTGTTGAATAGGAGGTACAGAAATTAAAAGCAGGTCTCCTCCTACCCACATATGCCTTTTCTTTGCAGGTTTTCCTGGAAGTTTTGTGCGGGGAGGGAAGGGAAGGGAAGAGGTAAAATATGACTTGGCTGAGACTGCCGGATGCTGAATCAGCTGTGATTGCCTCACGTTTTCCTTTCTTTTAAAATAAGGGGTACAGTTTTCAAAAATGTCCATCTGACTTCTCTACAGGCCCTACCCAGCCCCTCACTTCTCAGTAAGTCAGTTTTTAAAAATGGTGCATGTGCCTCTGGGGCACATGGGACTCTGGATAACATTTCTATAACGCCTTTCTCCTAGGTCTGGAAATATGATGCTCTGGGTTACAAGGACCTGGTGCAGCTGCTGCAGGTTACCTCAGTGCTCATTATCAGCCACACATAGCTTTTGTCTCCCAGAAGTGTTCCTTGCAAAAAACAGATGAGGCAGCCATACTCCTTAACTCAAAAAAAATGCACCACCACCTGAACCCCAAACCACACAACATCTTAAAGCATGATTTTGTTCCACTGCACTGCTCTGGTTAAAGGAGCCAATGCCTGAAGTGCTGGCCCCTTGCTGCTTGCACCTGCATACACGGCACAGATTGCCCTGAGGAGGCAGGTCAGCCATGGTGTGGTGATGCAAAAGTCAACGAACAGGGAAGAACTTCAGAAGAACCAAGCAAGGAGCATGGCATCAAAATCCTTAAAGCTCAAGAGATGGCCCTTGTCAGTGGGCTTACACATCCTGAGGTTGCAGGCAGATGAAATTAGGCATTGATTAGAGGTTAATAGCCGCTCTCTGGAGGTGTGTCATCCATTTTTAGCAGGGGTCACTATTTTGCTTTCACAGTATCCATATCTTCATAAAGAAAGGAGGAGTCTGATGTCTTTTAGTTACAGGATAAACAGTCCCACAGCATCCAGCCACATACATGGTGTTCATCTTTTCCAAGGCTGCTTCTCTGCTGTGCACCATCTCACACAGATAAAGGTTCATCCAGTCTTGCTTGCTACTGTGACTGAATGCTTGAAACCCTGGCAAAAGAGCAGAGGAAAATGGAGTGTTAGTGAGGGTTGTGCCCTCCAAGCTGTGCAAGAAAAAGGACTGGCACCTGCCAATCAATGCCTTTGTATTGAAAGGTGACAAAACTAATCGTCAATTGCTTTTTTTTTTCTTTTTTCTCCTTTGTAGAAATGTGTATATAGTCACCTGATAGGTCTTGAGAGCTGGTTTTATATGCTTTCCTAAAGGTTATTAATTCTTCCTACACTGTTCCCAGTTAGACAGGGTACCTTATAATATAACTTCCTCATTAACATCAAGAGCTGTGATTATACAGTTGTGTTACCAAGGGCTTCAAAGACATGAAGCCTAAATATAATCTTACAGTACCTTGTTACAATACAAAGCACATCCTCTAATACATTTTTTTTGTTTGCATAAAATGCAGCACAATAATGGTTCACTTGACCTTTGCCCCTTTGTATAGTTCATTTTAACATTGTTTGAGGAGCACAGAGTTTGCATTTTGCAGGGCACAGGTGCTCTGCCCCACACTGGAGGCTGAGGCTCAGCCGGGCAGTGTGGTGCACCACTGCTCCCCGCCAGCAGCTGGACTCAGGGGATTGCTTTTGTGGTCCACCAGGAATTTCCTGTGATAGAATATCAGAAACCTACTGGTGACTAGTAGGAGGTGACTTCACAGGGCAAAAGTTCTCTCCCTACAATAAACATTCTCAGCACCACTGTGGAGATTTCCTACGCAGACCTGACAGCCGCCAGCGCCTTGTCATCCCAACAGAGAACGGCTCAGGGACAGGATCGTCGCTGTTTGCAAGAATTTGCCACTGTAAAAGTGGAGCTGCACCCCCACTGCCATTTCATTAATGCCTCCTGAGAAAAGGGAGAAATTAAACTACCTATGATAATTTTAAAAATCCCCAGAATATTGAACGAAAAGATTTTGACAAATATATAAGTCTGCAGTCAAAGACAAAATACACTGATATCTATATAAATGCACAGTCCATAAATACCATGTGTCGTGGTGTCTATAGGTACCATGATACACATATTGTCCATATAGCCCATATATCCTGGTACCTGTAGGTACCATGGCACACATGTGGTCAGAAAATGAACACAACAATTACGAAAACACTCTACTCCCTCCACACAGAATTGTTGGGGAAAAAAAATCACAGGGATATTCATCCACCAGATCTCTTGCAGGGCACTGTCATTTGGAGGATCCAAGTAGTAAATCTAAGCCTGACACAATTCTCTTGGCTAACCCTTCTAAAAGGACTGTCAGGGGCACTAGATTTGTTTGGCTGGCTGAAATATCGTGCAACTGGGCAGACTGCAGTGAAGTTTAGAGACTGAAATAGCTTTGGGGAAACAATACATTAATTTCCTGTGGAAAATACATCTATTAAAATGGAGACTAGCCTGGTAAAAAAGTGTGTTGTAAAGCCTAGAAGAAAACACAACTCAGTGTTGGCTTGGAAATAAGAAAGTGCTGAAAAGTAATATTATCCTCAGAATCAGGACTCTGCAAGGGTCCACCTTGGTAGAGGAGTGAGATAGAGCAAAGATTTCCAGAAGGTATTGTTAAGCTGTCTCACCAACTTTTCTACATGCCCAAGCACTTAGGAACAAAGCCTGTGGCCATGGTCTTCACTATGCACTTTCTGAGGTTTCCAGTCCACTGGACAAAATTTGACTCAAAACAGTGCTGATTTATTTTGCTTCTGAAATATCATCATCAGTTGGTGGCCATTTTCACAGGTGAGTCCTCATAAGGGCTGGATAGAATTTACCCACCTCATATCTCACTTGGCTCTGCAACTTTTGCTTCACAAAGAGGGAAAGAGAAAAAGGCAGTAAGAAATCACTAGGAATGCTCAGCAACACTGGAGATGTTTGATGGTGCACTCCTTGTGTGCTGTTCCTGAAGTGCTTCTATATTCATTGGAATTTGCACAGAAATCACTGCTCAGCTTGGTCAGTGTAGTCTGTACCTGCAGGCAGAGGTCTGAAGACTCTGGGGTCAGCACCTCAGCTCTTTTAAGCATAGCAGTGGGGAGGGACCAAGCCCTGATTTTAAGAGTTGTTTCTTCTAAATGATCAGATAAACTTTTCTTTTTCCCCCAGCCATGTACAAACTATAAACCAGTATGATTCCCATGACAGCTCTGACCATTCCCTCTTGGAGGGATTAATTTGAAGAAATAACATCCACCTTACCCCATAATCTGTCCATAATGTGCTGGGAGACAAGACCATCGAACTCACCAAACTTTTAGTGGCAAATAGATGTTTGTGCTGAAGGAAGACTAAATCCATCTGTCAGGTGCTTTTTTTTTTTTTTTTTTTTTTGTGATCAAGGCTGATATTTTTAGTCCCAATGATTGGATTTCCAGCCAGTCACTATGTACTCAGGAGGAAGAAACCAGTTTGGTTAGCTTTTTTCTGTTTCTCAGCAAGTAGAACACTGTATTCCATTTCTGTGGACCGTGACATCCCATGGCACATTAAAAGCCTTATTCAAACCACAAGACAGCCATATTTTACACTCAGCAGGAGACTGTAGGAAGAAGTATGAGGCCAGGGTTATTCTGACTCTGGACAGTTTGTCAAACTGGGAATTAGGAAGAAAGTTTAGGACATTCTCTACCAGTTCATGTGATCATGAAATAAATAAGCAGAAGATTGCCTCAGTAGGGAATTTCTTTATATTACAAGACACTCTGCATAGAGGAAGATTTATATTCAGAAGGAGTTGAATCTGCCCTTGTGCTTTTGTTCTAAGTCTCCATCCATTGTGCAAGTATCACAACACCTGTGGAAACACCAAGGGCAGTTCTGAAATAAGCAGGATTTTATTTTCTGGCCTACATCTGAACAAAGAAATCGAATAGTAAGATCTCAGCTTACTTCATAAACCAGGTTCATGATATCTGGGAACTCATCTTCTAACCTGGGCCAGATTTCTTGTGCTGATCCATAGTTTTACCTCAAAATCATAAGAAATTAATCAGATAGTTGGAGAGCTTGAGAAGTCCTTTATTAGCCTGCTGAGAATTTTATTCTGATTGATCCTTTCGAAGAGATGATGACAGGAATTTCAGGAATCATTTCTGCCTTCTGAAACAATAATCTGCATTTACTGAACTCTACAGCAAAACTCTCAGGCATCATTCATCATATATATATATATGCAGAGTACATCGTATTTCCTATGGCTGCTCAGTCTATTAGAGTGGAGAGGGGTCATATATCAGATATATATCAGCAGCAGAAATACACTGCTCCTACTTTTTGTCACCCTCAAATTGGCCATTTTGTGCTTGGATCCACAGAATAGGGCATTACCTGCTTTTAGGGTGAAAAGTATCCTTTTCTGTTGGATATTTAGAGTGTTATGTTATAAACAGGGATCACACATTACAAAACAGGTTTTCTACACTTTGGTTATGAAAATGAACATGAAAATGCTGTGTATTTGTATTGTATCTGATTTTTCAAGGCCACTTGTTCCCATATATGACTGCTCGGTGCTGTTTTCCCACCCAGAAAATTAAGTCCCAGCATACCTTTAATTCTTTAATTTGCAAGCAAGAGGAATAAATTTACTCCCACCAAACAGTAACTTTGCAAGCAGGTCAGTGGGGCTGTTTGGAGAGTGATGTAGCTTAATGTAATTCTAGGCCTCTTGAAATCTGGTCCAAACACATCATGCTTAATTAATATTTTCCATCACCATTTAAAACTATTCAGAGAAAGAAAAGGTGTCTTTACAAGGGACCTTTGCTTTTTTGTAGTGTAATGCTCCTTTTCCTGGCAATCTTAAAAGGTTCATCACCATTTCATTATTTCAGTGCAATAAGAGTATTTATCTTACCCTTGCTGACTTACAGATATCCTCAAGGATTGCAGCTTTTAACACCAGGAAATGTAAAGGTAATATAATGGCAGCTTTCCCATTTACTAACCACTATCTTTCAAAACTCTCCTTTCCTTCCCCTCTCAAAGCTGTTGCTTCATTAATCTCCACGCGTGACTGAAAGCGTTAAAAGCTTTCACGGGTAATTCGCTACAAAAAAAAGGGGAAAAAAGACTTCTGGCGGACATTTCCCACCGTTTTAAAGAGCTCTGCTCTGCTGTGCTGCAAAACACATTTTGAAGTATTCCTGCTTCGGAGCCCCCCCACCCCGAGACTCTGTCCCGCCTCAGACCAGCAGATTCTGATGCCGGTGCCCGAGCGGGGCGCGGAGCCCGCCGGCTGTGCCGGAGCCCGGAGCCCGGGGGAACATCCCCCCCCCAGCGGCCGCTGAGCCGCTCTCCTGCTCCCCAGGGCTTGCATCTTCAATTTGGGGAGGAGAAAAACCCAACCAAACACGCTTCAGCCTTAATTATAATTTCTTGTAAGGCAGGGGAGGTGATGGGTGTACCTGTCACTGTATAACTCTGTGTGCATCTCCCTGCCGATAGCCGCCGCTACTGCTGTACTCGCAAAGCCCTGCAGATCACCAGGGGCTGGCAAAGCTGTTCCAAGTGAATTAAACTCAGATTCAGTCCCGTGAATTGAATCTTTTCATGCTGCTTCGTATCTGTCTCCACTGTGCACACTTTTTCACTTGTCATTTCCAAACAAGAACAACAGATTTTGTTAATCAGTGTCAGAAAGAAACACACTTGACCACCTTATCCGCCAATGGCACAAACCCTACAGTGAAGAACATGTCTGCGAACTGGAGACTGCTGCTGCCACCTTCCTCACTCCTGGCCCTTGCTGCTGTGGGAGACATCCAGTCCAGCCCCTACTCCTCACGGGGCAGCTGGCTGCTCCACATAATTGGTGCTCATGTTTTAGCAATAAACGTATTTTGGTGGCTAGATGTCCTTGGCAGATGCCAGGAATTACCAGCCAGTCTCTTTCTCGAGCAGTGAAACATGTTGACTCTGCTGGCCCCATCACAGTTCAGTTGACTCTCTTTTTGCTTCCCACCAAGTCACCCAGGCAGGTGCATTCTCCCAGTTCCAGGCAGAGAGGAAAAGAAGACAGTTCCTCTCATTAAGCAGACTATTAGCATCAAAAGAAAGATATTTTTTAGGCAATCTGAAATTCATCTACATCCACAACATCAGTGTAAGCAAAACATTATTCTCCATAATTGTCTGAGTGACCAATAAAAGTAACCACCAAGTCTTGCATGGAATAAGTTAAGAAGAAGGATGAACATTCCTTTCACAGAAATTTAGGAAATTATCTTGTTGAAGAGAACCTTCTAGGCTGATAGCAGCTACCAGTTGGAACTTTTAGTCCCTGTACTAATTTGTGTTTTATGTCTATCTGTTCTGACAATGACCAACAAAATGTCTTCCTTGTTTAGAAATGGCAAGTGAAAAAAACCCAGCATAGCAGCATGTAGGTGGAGGCAAAACTGGAACAAGGCAGCTTGTAAAAATTCGACTTACAGAGCTGAATTTGTGTTAAACAAACTTGTAAAATTTTCAAAAATTTTAGGACTGTTGATATGAAGGCAGAAGGTTACAGTTCTAAATTTTCTAACGTTAAAGGTTGTTAAGTTTGTATAAATCACGGCAGAGATGGAAGAGTAGTTCTTACTACTGTTCCAAGCAGCATTATGGCTTCTGCAACTGTAAAATACTCAGGGGAAAAATGTTTCTATTTTACTTTTCACAGGATATTTTGTGGATCTGATTTCATCCTTCTCCTCTCCCGTCAGGACCTTTGTGTGTGTATTTTTCCACCAGCACCAAGGGCAGAAGAAATGTGCCCCACCTGAGGCTTAGGAGTAGCACTCCTGCTAAGTCCTGCGTTTCCAGCTGAAGTTTGGGAGCCTGTGTTTGCTGTCTGGTGAAGTGGTGTCTGGTGAGAGGAAAACTTGCTTTTAAGCCCCTATCTATGAGGGACATGCGAGCCTCCACTCCCAGTCTTCCACTTGTCTTCATGAGGCTTGTGAGACCTTTCCCTCTTTAATACTTCTACTCCTCCATGAAGCAGAGCTGAAACAGTTCAAAAAGTTTCAAAAGGAAGGTCGAGGGAGCCAAATGCATGCACAGACAGGCAAGAGTGTGCTGTTGCACAACACTTTTCCTTAGGAAATCAGATTAAAACACAGGAAAACTTGACTGTATAATTCCCTGAACCCGATTAAGGGAATCAGATTCTGACTGTAAGTGGATATTATAAGAAGCTGTTATATTCTAGGAATGCCAGCTGGCATTATTGTTAACTCCCAAAACACATTTCCCCTCCTTCCTAAGTGGGCCTGAAGCTGAGAGCTCTGCTATCTAGTGAAGTAGTGGCAAAGCCAACGTGGCCAGCTCTTGCTCTGTCTGTGCATTCTAAACTTTGTGAGCAATGGAATACTAGTTAACAACCTCCTAGAAATTCTATAGACTGCCAGGCATCCAGGTCAAAGTTTTACTTGAAAACTCTTTAAGATTATATACAAGGATGATGTATTTTTGGCCACCAGGCTGCGGCTTGATGAAATCAGTAGTTTATGTACACTATGATTTCTACCAGAACAAAATAGTAGCCAGGGAGTAGCTTGCTGACTGGATTTTGATTATCAGTCAAGGGGCAACAAACCACAGTATTTTCATAGTAAATAAGGGACACATTTGTTTGCAGATTGGATGTGAAAAAACCACAAAGATATGTAATCTAATTGATCTGAACAATTAGTACAGATGGGTTAATCAGAATAGAAACATGCCATGAGTCAGGATGACCTGTGTCCTGTGGGACTCAGTCATTTCTCTCATTTCTCTCCATGTCATAACAACTTTTGCTTCCATAATAGACTTGTGACCTATTTATTTTAGTGAGCATTTTCTGTTCATGTTAATAATTTGAATAAGTTGATCAGACATACAAAAAGAAATTCATTCATTCTCCAATGACCACAAAAGTTCCATTGTTATTTAAGTAACGCTGAGGAGTATATCTTAATGCATGAGCCTATGCTTCACCATGATGTCTTCATTTAGTTGATAAGCTTTTATAAGAAAGTGGAATTAGGAGTTTTAAAAAATTCCTTTTTCAAAAAGGAGTCAATAACCCTTGAGGCAGAAATTATCACAAAGAGTTGACTTCTGATAAAGAGTACTAGTGGACAGAGACACAAAACAGTTTTTCTGTGTAGAATTATGTATTTCCTAGTGGTTAAAAAAACCAAAACAGAACAAACCCCAGCAAAACACAAAAAACCCCAACAAACAATCTCAACACCGTAGAAGAATTTAAGGTTTCATCAATTGGCATTCTTAGAACACAGCTGTGCAAAATACAAGGGAATGTGCAGTGGGGACACATCCTGAGTCACAAGAAGAAAAACTAAGATCAAACACGTACACTGAGTTTTAACTTTCATTTAACTGCAACTTGAGCCACAAATGAAATTAGGAAGTGCCATTGTACTTCATATATGCAAGTGTATGATGAGTTCAATAGCATTATCAATAAAATACAGGCAAAATCCAAGTGAAGTGGTGGTAAAACTTATTGTATAAAAGGGAAATATAAGGGGCCTGACTCCTTGGATAGTCAAAAGTAGCATTAAAGCTCTGGCAATTTTGGATGCAATACAATCAGAAGAGCCACAGAGCTACCTGCCTTACTTGTTGGCTCCTACATAACTGCATGCAGGGTTCTGACAAAGGCATGTGAGTCTGAAAGATCATTCTCTGCTTTAGTATGATGGCAGTTGGTCTTGTGAGCATCCAGAACTAGGCCAGTGACTGTCCTGGCTGGGTTTGACCCTGCACAAAGAAAGGAAAGTCAATTCTTCCCCCATTGCCATGTGACAGCTGAGAGTGGGGCCTTGCAGGTGAGTTCTGTTAGAGAACTGTTCCAAAACCCTGTGTTAGGCCAGGAGGCAGGTCAACCCTTCACCTCCCAATCCAGACACAAAGCATTTCAACACAGAGATCCAGGCCAGGAAGGACACTGGCTCCTCCCCATCCAAGTCACAGCAGTGGAGAGAACATGGCAGCACCTACCTGGGTCACAGGGCTCTCTGTGTGCCACCATCTCCAGGCTGGTACAATGCTGGCGGACTATAGTCACCACATGAAGTAGGTTTCAAGGGGAGTTTTGAGCACAGGGGATTGCTCTGAGTGATTTCCCTTGTATCATGGTTTAACCTCAGCCAGCAACCAAGCCCCACACAGCCACTCACTCAGTACCCTAACCAGTGGGATGGGGGAAAGGTTTGAAAGGGGGGAAAGGTTTGAAAGGGTAAAAAGAAAACCTCATAGGTTGAGATAAAGACATTAATAGGGAAAGCAAAAGCCATACACAGAAGCAAAGTAGAACAAGGAACTCATTCAGAACTTCCCATGGGCAGGCAGGTGTTCAGCCATCCCCCAGGAGAGCAGGGCCCCAGCACATGTAACACTGACTTGGGAAGACAAATGCCATCACTTCAAATGCCTCCCTGCTTCCTCCTTCCTCCCCCCACTTTATATACTGACCATGATGCCATAAGGTCTGGAATATTCCTGTGGTCAGTTGGGGTCACCTGTCCCAGCCGTGTCTCCTCCCACCCTCCCATGCATTCCCAGTCTCCTCACCAGCACGGCAGCACAAAAAGCAGAAAAGAGAGTAACAAAAACATGTCTATATTATCATCACTGTATTCAGCACAAGTCCAAAACAGAGCCTCATACCAGCCACTGTGAAGAAAACTAACTCTATCCCAACCATAACCAGCACACCTTGGCCCTGCCTGCACATGTTCCCATGTCTTCACTGCTGAAGCTCCACACCAAAAGTTATTTTGGAGCAGACATATGGACCTGGATGGACCCTTGGGCACCTGCTACTTTGGTACTACTGCTACCAGTGCAAGAGCACAGGACTGATGAAGACTGAGGCTCTGAGTAGGGTTTCCAGAGATGAGGTCTACCAGTATATAGATGGAGTTCTAACAAGTGGCCTCCTCTTTTTGCGCCTACTTATTTGACACCAGAGATTTTTATTTTTCCCTTTTGCTCTGAACAAAGGCAGGAATCCTGCACTTGGGGTCTGAAATAATGAAAAGAATTGGCTTAGTCTGACTAATTAAGAAAACATTCATTACCTACCAAAAAGAAAAGAAAAAAAGGGTAATTATTATATAAAGAATTCCTTATAAACTCAAGGATCACATTTAAGCCCTTCAGGTCTTCAGAGTCCCCAGTATTTCTCATTCAACATGAATAATTTTAAGTCTATTACTTACCCCTGATCAAAGCCATGTTTACCTGTTCTGTGGCTCTTGTTCAGATTAATTAATTAATTTAAATTAAGTTTAGAAGTCAGGTTTTGTGAATTTTAAAAATAATTATTCAAAATGATGATGCAAATGAATAACCCCATAATCTTGTTTGTAAGAGATGCCAAGGATGGCTGCAAGCACAAGTGAGAAAACACAACTTTCACCTCAGGCAAACAGTACTGGGTGATGGTTTTGAGACATGGAATTGGACAATCAGTTTTCAGAGAGGGAAAAAATCTTCAGTGTATGTATGTATTCTAGCAGTTTTGGTATTCTCATTCCTAGTGTCACAGCACTGCAAAGGGGAATTTTCCTTGTGAATATGCTAACCTTCTCTCCAGAGGCTCATCCTATCAACAATAGATACCAGAGGAAAAATCAGTAGATTTTATAATACAGACCCTTTATTTTTTCATGGGCTAATTAGAAACATGCCACAGATACAGAATCAGAGCCATATGTAAAGTTCTGAGTGAGATATAAAAGATTATCTGAAGGAAAAAAAAAACTTGCCTTTTCCGTTCAACAACACAGGGCTTGTGCAAGTTTCTAGTTATTTCATCCAGGAAGAATCAAAGTTTCCTTTCAGGCACAGAAAAACATTGAGCTCTGACTCTTTGTGTAGTTAAACACCGTGCCAGTAGCAAACAGTGATGTTCTATCAACCTTATTTCCAAATCTTCATTTAAATTAAAAGAGATACTTAAAAGATAAAATATTCCTCCAATCCCAAGGACTGCTCCAAGAAGGCTTTTTTAGGGCTTCAGTACAGGGATTTGTGTGAAATTCATTAGCATGGGCAACCACTGAGACCCTCTGCAGTCTACTTTTGCAGTCAACATGGGAGATGACTTCTTTGGTTCAGGTTGCGGGGCTGTTTTCCTAAATTGATATGTCTACTCCTATTGGTTAAGGTTAAAAGCAATTCTCATCAATATGCTATACTCTTGAGATGCTAATGTTCATAACCGAAGAAAGCATTCTGTAAGAGTATTTTAGCTAGATTTTACTCTTCTTTATTATGCAGTTTGCTAAGGCCCAGAACTCAGAGCATTTCCAGCAGGATCTGCAATGATGATGGAACAGACAGTGCTCTCCAGGTGGCAGCCTAATTGTAAGATGCTACTTCTGCTCAGCAGACATCTGCAGGAAGAAAATTCTGCAACTCAGAGAAGTTTGATTTTGGATTCTTTAACACAGGATGAGCAAAAATAATACAAATACTGCAGTCAGTCATGATTTTATTACGGAAAAGTCAAAAAGCACACGTTGATTGCAATCAGCCACCTCAGTTGGCTCAGCACAGCTGGCACCAACAGCTCCCAGGAGACCTCACCCAAAATCCTCTACAACATCAGGCGCGAACAAGCCCGCAAACTAGCTGAACTCCATCTTCAGGAGACTATACTAGAAACAATGAAAACAAAGGCCAAAAATGACGACGAAATAAACTAACTATTCACTTTGAAGTCTAAACCTTCCAGACCTAGGAAAGAATGAATAGTGACTGAACCAGAACACAGTGAATTCCCATAGGAATAAACACGTCTGGTCACTAGGTGTCAGCCTTGCCTCTACCAGGAGGACACCGGACCTTCTCCCTGTCCCCACTGAGCAGATGCAACTCCCAGCACTACAAATGACCGTAGCAGCCTCGTAATTAGGGAAGAGGAGCAGATGGAGAAGGATGCTTGTGGGGGGTGCTTGTGTACCTGGTAATATCATATTTGTTACCCTCAGGTTTGAAAACAGACAGGTTTCATGCTGAGGAGATATGATTGGATGTCACCTGCAGAGACAGCAGAGAAATGATGCTCTCTAACAATGAAAATATCAGCAGGGTATTAGCAATGAATGAATAAGTGTTTTGCAAGCCTCACAGTATTTACTGTTTATCCTAGAGCACCAGTTTCTGGACTATTGCCATCACATGAAAATGCTGGCTCCCACTTCTTAAATTTGCTTCTGGTCTCGCTAGATACAGGAACAATGCTTGGAAGCAAGATTCCTGCAGAGCTGAAAACTCTAAGGACAACAAAGAAAACCGAAGATGTATATTCTTTAAATAACTTCTTGACTACTTACAGTTCATAACAGTATAGTCAGCAAAAACAAAGAGTAATTAAACATGCAGCAGAGTTGCAGTGGTGTAGAAGAATACACATATGTTTCTGACTTTGTAATATCTTTGGGTGGATTTTCCACCTTGATTCTCACATTCCCAAGTCCCCAAAAAGATTTTTACTTTGGCCCTGGCCTGCTATAGTACCATAGGTGCATGTCAGTGCCCAGGGTGGTCTGCTGCCATTGCAGTTTCCCAATATGCCATAAGCAAAGCCATCCAGCTCAGTCAAGAACAACTGGGATTGGAACTACATGCAGTTTTCACAAAATGCAGCAAAAGCTACTTGACAGGTTTTTACTTCCCATTTTCTTCTTAGGTTATTTTAATGGACAGATAAGCCTTCCCCCATCAAACACAAAATCAGATACCCCAATGCTTCAATCCCCTCAGAGACATACAAATGAATGCAGAAAAATTGACCCAGGTAGAATTTTATTACACAATCACATCCTCCCTACAGTAATTCATTCCATGATCATCCCACAGTAAACACCTGTCTTTAATAATGAACTTGGAAGGGCTGGAGCCTTCCAAAAACAACGATAACAACAAAGCCCAACAACAAAGTCACAATTAGCTCAGACATTCTACCTAGAAGTCAGGGCAGCAGCAACATCATATCACCCAAGACCAACATAAAACCAGTAGAATAATATTTTGTCTGGAACAGTTTCAAGCCTAGTACATGGCCCACACTCAGACTGCCTGCTGCAATAAGCGCAACAGCCTTGCCAAGGGAAAAAAAAAGAAAAATGAAAGAAGAGGGGAGAAATGATTGCCTGTGCACAAAACCCAAGCACATTAGTACCGAATCTGTGTTTTATATGAACATCACAAGCCATCACAGTAGCTGTAGGGGGTACCCTACGAGACATACTGGATGCATCTTCTCAGAGAGCAGTGAGACAGCATCTGTGTTGAAACATCTCAGTCACCTTCTCCAGCCATTACAAGCAGCACTTATGAGGCAAACACCTCAAGAGAGGCACCATCCTGCTCTCCCATTTTTTCTTTTGCAAATGAAGGCAAGTTTAATTTCTGTGCTTTGCTTATAAACATACACATTAGAACTAGGACAAACATCAGCATGTATTACACAAGGGTCAAAGAAGGCAAATTTTGAATGGAAGTATCAGTGCAGGGCTGGGAACTGGGAATCATCCACCTTGAAAGTCAGAGGTTGCCAGGTGGGGGTGTCACCAATTTCTGTATCCTGGAGAAGCTGCTGTCTCCAATAGTTTTAAAATAACACTGTCTGATAGCCAGCATCTCACCTCTTGTGGCACCAATATATCATCTAGACTGCTTTTTTCACTAAATAATTTTAAAAGCATGTATTTTCAAAGACAAATACAACCCAGTACACCAAGTTTCACAAGTTCCCAGTGGCAAGCTAAGCAACACACACTGGTGAAATGTTGATCCTGCAGACAAATTCCAACCATTAACTTCAAACACCTTGGGTCACTGAAAACAAAGAGTGGGATTCAGCTCCAGATGCTGAAGTTTTGGGTGCATACAAGAGTGCTATGTTACAACTCCTGTCACAGTTAGTGGAGTCTTGAGTGTACTGAATTGCTTGGATGTCTGCTCCAAGCTGAACATGGCTTTTCTCTAGGCTCTACACACTAACTGTATCAATCACATTACTGCAAAAGCAGCGAGACTCCTATGACAGGAGTTTGAAGTACTGTTTATATGTGAGCAATGTTAATTTAGACCAGCATTAATTTTGAAATTAAAACAATACCTCACTCTAATAATTTTATAAGGAACTTGGATTCTAATTTTTGAAGCACTGAATCACAGCTATGTTCAACTAAAAATGCATCTCCCTTCTCAGATATCAAGTGAATTTATTTTCTTTATTTAAGGTGCTCCAAATAGGGAGCAAACTATACCAGCATCACAAAAACCCCTAGAGAACTAGTTTACTATAAATTTACACATCAACTTATTTTTCATAGGCCTGTTCTATGTCCACAAATTTCTAGCTATCATTACCTCTCCAAGGAATAAAAAATGGCTGGTTTTCAGGCTAAATATGGACTAATCTGCCCATATTTATAGACTGAAGCCCAGAGAGGACAATGCTACCATGAGACAGAATGAATCTTACAGAGGCTGAAGAAAAGCGCAAGAAGAGACAAATTTGGGCATTGGTCCAGTGAATGCAGAATTCCCTATTCTTTCATACTGGTATCTAGTGTGTGCAATTCTGATTTAAGTGCACAGGCACTCTAGGAGTGTTCTTTGACTAATAAACACCAAATCCATAGCTCAAAGGGCCCCCCTTGGCATGTGGCTTGGAATCTACAAGGTTAAACAAGTAAACAACATTGCTGTTGACATTTTTAACAACAAAAGCAACACCAGTCCAGGAAACTCAAGCCAACTCCCCTAACCCCCCCACACATAAACAGATGCAGGAATGATCAACACTTTTCCTGCTCCAGAGGCACATAAAACAACCAGATTTTCAAACCCAGAGTGGGCCAGACAGGATGACACTGTGAGAATGATTGAGCCCTGTAGTTCCCACCACTACAACGGGAAAGGTGAGAAGAGACCTTGGGAAGATGCGGATGCTTCAGAGGGAATATTAAACACAGAAGACAGAATACACGTGAGGATAGTTTGCTCCCACTGAGAAACCATACTTCTTTAGACAATGTCATATATTTCTGCCACAAAAGACCACGATGAGCCACCTGGGTGGGAGATAAAGGAGGTTAAAAAGTTCATAATTTTCCTCTAATGGGCAACACTCGGACCTCTCTTTTTATAGACTAAACCATAACCTTAAGTGCAGACTGAGTTACATAAAACTATTCCTGTCTGATCACATTTTCAGAAAATTTTAAAACATAAAACTGCATATAGAATATTAAACTGGACATTCTGGATATATAGAGCATCCTTCTAGTTTTAGATATACATAACAGTTAAATAGTTAAAATATGGGACTTGTGCAACAATTTTAAATTGCTTGCAGAACTTGTGAGTGTTAAAACAGTGCAAAATTAGTCTTGCATTAGTATTTCTGGTTTTAATATAGAAAATAATAGAAAATAGAAATAATAGTAGAAAATAATAAAATAGCAATGAGAAACTATCTTCATAATTGATCACTTTTATATGACTTCCTGAAGGACTAACATCAATTATGCTTCTATGTCAAAACAATACTGGCACATGGCCAGCGAAGATTCAGATCAGGGCCACTGATTTAATTTATTCCTTTTTGGAAATCAGTGAATTGTACAGTCAACATTTGACTGTTAAATACAAATTCTATATGAAGTATAATGAGGCCAAGTTATCACTGTTGTACATATGAGAGAAGGGAAAACACATGTATTTTATTCCACTTCATTTTGAGCCTGCAGTCAGCCACCTGTTAGTATAGCATTGATTGGCTGCAGTCAATAGAATCTGTTCCTGAGAAACAGGTGATTTCTAATTATCACAGTAGGAAACTACAAGGTATGTTCTTGTTTACAGACCTTTATTTAGATTGCAGTCTCACACTTGTAATCAGTTTTATCAAGTAATCATTCAGAAGTATGATATTGCTGATAAAAACTGACATGGCTTTAAGCATTTTGTGACACAAATAAAAGTTCCTTTTCCTCTGCTACCCTGTAATACTTTCCCACCTACAGCAGATTGGGTACTTCTCGCTGTGTCACCTGTTGCTGAACATGAAAAACCCCTATCAAAACAGGATACCCAAGACAATCCTTTATCTTATGAACATGAAAACATGGTCCATATACCTAAGTAATGAGAATGGCTTTAGACGCCAGCATTGGCTTAGTCTTGCACCAGTAAGCCTGACATACAAACAACAGTCCTTTGGGACACTGTTTATTATGGATTTATTAGAAACCTTGTCAATAACTTACTTGTGCTTTTGGTAATTCTGTATTTGGTTGCTAGGAGACTTGTGCTCCTGATGAGATAAAATGAACAGGAAATCCTCTATAGCCTTGTGACTTTTTGCACTAGTAACTAAAAATTCAAACAACTGATACAAAATACTGGCTACTGTTAACAAAAGTGAGAGAAAAAGACAAGCATTGCATATTTTAAATAAAAGAACATACAACCCTTTTTTTTGGCCCTCTCCAATTATAAGATGATAAAAGATCACCTTTATAAAGTAGAATGACCGGATTTTGTGGAACGTGGCTGTTTTGGCTCCAAGGTATTTGTAGTGCTGTAGTATCAGAGCCAGGATACAGCTGCCTTGTGACTAAGACATCGTTCACTGAATAAGTGCTATCCAATCCCTCAACGTCACCAGACATCTGCTTCCTGTTTTCATTCTTTCTTTCACTGTTATCATTTTATCCAAGTTACCCTTTCACCTGAAAACCATTTAGAAACCCACAGAAACCAGCGCATGCACGCATGTGTGTGTATCAAAGAAGTTGATTTAGTAAAAAAAATTGCTAAGAGCAATTTGTTCATTTTAATACAAAGAGCAGAAATGGAAACAAACTTGCCTTCCCCCCCCCCCGTCTTCTCCTCCCCAAAATACACAATGATACATAAACACTTTTGTCTTCTGGTCTTCACTAATATGACTAACTTCCTTCTTCACTTCCAGTTAAGTAGCTTTCCTGTTGAGTACCACCACCTCCACAAAATACAATTGTGAATTGATTCATAAAAACAGAAACATTATGGCACAAATAAGGGAAGGCAATAAATACTCTTCCCCCTCTCCAACTCCTTCCCCAAATGGAGGCAGTAGTAATATTGTTATTGTAAAGTTATTGTAATAACAACAACTTGAAAAAAAAAGAAAAAGAAAAAAGTAATGCTTGTCATTTAAGGTTCCAAACCAACAATCATCAGGATGCAGAACAGGATACATCTAAAGTGAGAAAGTTATTTACTTCACATTCAAGTTAACACCAACTGTACTTTTTTTGGCACACAGTATTATTCTTAACGTGCCAAAAAAGTGTTGGGCACCTTATAAAATATGAATGTTAATGCCACTAAAACAAAATTCCTGCTATTCATAGTCCAATTTTATATTGCTGTTGTTTTGCTATGTTTTATTTTACCTATACTTAAACCCCAAGTCAGGGGAATGACCATTACTGATAGCATTTAACACACATTAACAAAGGAACAATAGAAGTTGAAGAGTAAATTGTCAAAATTTAATGCCTTTCTATTCTTAATCTCTTGATTTCAGATTATTTAATCAGAATGAAAAGATTTGTTTTATTTTGGTCACATTAATTGATAAGGCAGGTTGTTGAGGGAAGGAAAAATCTGGGCTGGTTGACAAACACCAACAAAAATTCATCCGCTTCATTTGATTGTCTGAAAGAAAAAGAAGATATTTCTTAAATCCTCCCTCATTGAGTTATACCAGCAAAATACAGATGTCATACAGAGACAGAGATTCTAGCCCACAGAGGACTTTCCCTATGAGATGGGACGGTTTGGCAGCTACAGGAAACTATAAGTAGCATTTCCAAAGGCACATGAAAATTGGAAAGCAAGATGACTTTTCGTGTTCTGGTCTCCTGGACTGTTTCCTGTGCTCTTCTAATCAAATTATGACTATTTTAAAGCCAAATTTAGCTTCTATTAAACCATGTAATTATGAAGCAGGTCATTAATTTCTGAGCAGTTAGAGCACATTCTGATACATTATCTTGGTCTCCCCTCTCATCCTTCCTTACTGTCTGTTCAGTGTCTCAAATGCCCAATCCTAAGCTTCCACACAAAACCTGCAATACTTTTGCATAGTAATAATGCAGTATTCTAGAGAGAATGATAAACCTTTGTTGAAAAATATTTTTCAAGACTTACTCAAGCTGGTGTGATTAAAATGCTGTTTCCCATAAACACAATTTGTTCATAACTTTTCACATTTAAATTAATTTGTCCCTGTCACACATGCAATCTGTGATCAAGCTGAAAACTGAATTCTAACTCTGTACTTCGTCCATCACATCCCCATCCTTCATAATTTGCTGTCACTGTCATTCATTGACTCTGGATTCTGCTATGCATTTTTATTAGTAAGATTACATTTGTCAGGGCAAGTTTTAAACTCTGGTTGAATAACAAAAGCCATTAATTTAGACATCTATCTTCCCCCCCAACCCAGCCCCAAATTTCGATAGAAAGTTATTTTAAACTGCACACTCTACCTTCCTCAATTGTATATGAAAAAATAAAAGAAAAATCAAGGTCTCTCAAGCTCTAGCGCTATTGATGGCAACAGTAAAATCCAAAACATAGCTATGAAATTGAAGAGGTTAATGCAATCTTTAGTATTTTTTTATTTCTGGTTCTTTTTATTTTTTCCCCAACCAAAAACACCTCTTAGAGCTATTCAAGATACATTTTCTAGAACTTATAATTTCATGCAATACAACTGTAAAACTAATTTTAGTTTTTTACAGTCATGTTTCCGATTTCAAACTGAGGGGGAGAAATATAAACTAATTATTAGGTCAAATGACTCTTTGGAATTATCCTCTGAAACACACACAATAATGAAACCTTTTGTCTGAAAAAATAACTGGGAAACCATTGGAAGAGAAAGTGCCCAGACCCATACTTTATGTCAGACTCCACATTGTTTGCACATGTTAAGACTTCTGATACACTCAATTATGACAATAAAAAAGTTGAGAGCTACACCAGAAGATTACATGAAGAAAAAATGTTTTTTCTAGTATAATAGGAGTCTTAAAAACAAACACACACCACTTCTATCCATTATTTCATACCCAGATGTTTCCTGTACACCTGCAATTGTGTCCAGTCCTGAATTCATGAGCTGTAGTATTTCAACAGACTCTCATCAGTCGGTTTTAGAATTTTCTTGTCTGCCAGGTTTACGATCCATCCTGGAGCAAGACCAAAAAATATCTGTCTAGGATCCTTGCGTGCACTTAACATCTTAAAGAGTTCATCCTTAGTTATGTCTGGTAAGACATAGCCATATTTCTTGGCAAGTTCCAGTCTGGCTTCTGCAACCTTAGCTGGATCTGCCAGGTAGCCCCGACTCCTGGGATCTGTGTAGTAACGGACGAGGTCTTCAGGCGGGAGCATTCGCTTTGGGATAGGTTTGCCACGCAGGAAAAATACCACTGGCTTGCATAAAATTTCTGTGGGCAAACATCAGAGAAGATTAGTGGCAGCACTTCATAACAGAGATTTGAAGAGATTAAATGACACCTTCTTGTTTTGTACTAAGTTAATTGCTACATTCACATCAAAAAGTACCAAGCAAAAAATGGAATCTCAAGAATATTCTTGCTCAGAATGAGATAGTGGTTTGCAAGTTTCACTTAACCACACAGACACTGATATCTATAACTGATATTTATGTTTTAACTGATATTTATAGTGCCAATCTGAAGGAGTTGCTACTTCTAATACATTTAGAATGCCTACTTGGGAAAGATAACCATAACTAAGCTTATTTAAATGACTATTTCCAGGTTTGAAGCAATGCATTTGCATGACTGTTTACATAGTGTACCAACTAATGTTGAATTTAGTGTTTCTGTAAGTATTTTAAATAAAGTATCAATGGCACATGCGCCTATTTAGTCATTCTTGGGACTACTCTCTCTTCCTCAAATTTTACTGATTTTGGCAAATTATATTCCAGAACCTTTTAACCTTATTATTTTTATTTTTTTGTGGAATGAAAAAAATCCCACAACTTATATCACTCCAGGGTAACATATTTTGAACACTAAAAATGTCTTTTTCTCTTCTTCTCAGCCTCATTCACACATGAAAGCTGCGTTATTGTCAATAAAAACTGCATGAATGACTGTTAGGCAGGATGCAGCCTCAAGCAAAGCAAAGCCTCATTCTTCAGTGAAAGTGTTCTGAAAACAATAGCCATTTTAACTGCAATGATTCTGAGCTTCTGTAACTTACTTCCTCACTTTAAGTGGAAAAGCATTTTAAATTAAAAATATAAACATCCACCATGTTTTTTACATCTATTTTTTCCTGAGTTTTCTTAGTGCTATTAAACATGGGAAACAGAAGACAAAAATTCAGTGAAACAATCTTTTTAGCTCCTCTATTTACAAAGCTATTCAGATTTCCTTAACTGGTTGATTGGTATACAACTACTAACACCAGAAGGACCAAACAGGTGAATGGTTAAAAAAGGCAAAATTGAGGATGCATTATCATTCATCATTGGGGTCTGGAACTAGATGATCTTTAAGGTCCCTCCCAACCCAAAGTATTCTATGAGTCTGTAAATATACATGCAACTGTTTTTGAAGCTTTTAGAAGCTGATGACTTTCTACTAAGAAACATGTGTTTGAAACTTTGATTTGGATCATTTAATCTTTGCACACTCAAAAAAAAAAAAAAAAAAAAAAGGCAGAAATTAACAGAAGTTCTTACCCAAGCTCCTTGGGTCGTAGAATGATGTTGTTACTACACCTCCATTTTTTTCTATGGCTGCAATTGCTAATTCAGATGCCCTCTGCACTTCAATATTTACTTTTGCTGCAAAAATATCAGCACCCTGTAAATTTCAACACATATTACAGTAACATTAAAATGAGTATTTTAAGATAAGTATTTATTCTTCTCAGAAAACTTGTAAGGAACATTAAATCCCACAAAACATTATGAATTGTCTGTTCCCTGCACCAAGATAGGTAACCAAATTGCTCTCAGGCACTTGGGTTGAATAAAAAAATACATCTTTCCATTTCCAAAATATTT
This sequence comes from Trochalopteron elliotii, assembly GCA_024734555.1. Lineage (NCBI taxonomy): Eukaryota > Metazoa > Chordata > Aves > Passeriformes > Leiothrichidae > Trochalopteron > Trochalopteron elliotii. Next base: position 943,223 of record JANPWX010000043.1, read on the forward strand.
TTTTTTCAGTACATTTTAATTTTCTGTTGTAAAATACTGCTTCAGCCTTTTGTTATATACCCTTTAATTCTCATTCCTGCAGTCCCCTGGGTATGAAGACATCCTCCCGAGCTGTTTCTTTTTTTTTTCCTGGCACACAGTGCCCTCTAGTGGATTTAGGACCCACAAAAGTCCCACAGCAAACTAATGTGGAGAATCAAAGATGCTTCCAAACCGTGGGAATGACAAGCTGAAAGCCTGGAGTCCCAAGTGTGTTGTCTGCATACCTCCTCCACCAGCTGGACACCGTAATCCCTTTTGAGAGGCTGCACGGTCACACCTCTGGCGTTAGTGAGCTGAGTTAAGTCAATTGGCTGCGTGGGGTCAACCCTGCCCAAGTCAATCAGGTACTGCAGCCTCTGAAGGCTCAGAGGTTGGTACTGACGTCTGAGGCTGGAGAGAAAGACAAAAAAACAAACAACCCAAACAAAGCAATGAGAAATTTACAAAACTCCATTTTAATAGCAACTGGTCAACTGAGATAGTCTGGTTTTTATCTACTCCTAAACCAAAAGAATACTAAGACATTACAGTGTCAACACTTCTTGGCAAACCAACAAGCCTGTAAATAACTACCACTTTCTAAGTGAATCCACCTTAGGTGCTTTGCTGATAGACAGTCAAAAAACCAAACATCTCATCCCATACAAACTTAGTCAAAGACTACCAGCAAAATTCTGTACATACATAGCTTACATACAAGATTTTCTGATCCATTACAACTGTACCCAACATCTCAGGAAATATTGAAAGGATATTTCCTTCCCTCAAACCACCACCAAGGAAGAGAAATATTGAGAATTAACCCACACTCCCCAAAGGGAGCTGGAATCTCTTGTCAACAGCCATTGGCTTCAGCAGAAACTACTTTTGTTTTTTCTCAAGTTCTAACTTTACTGTACAAACCAACCCCTAGCACAGTTTTCCAATGCCAGAGTCTATTCCTGTCTATGCACACCACTCATGCTGACACCCAAAACTCCCTCCTACAATCCATTTGATGGCTGCTGTCAGAAGTCTGAGTGGCAGCACAAAAACTGGGAAGCAGCTGATCTCTGTTACTGGCAAGCCACGTACCAAAGCCAAGTAACAGGAGTTTGTGCTCAGACAGCCCCTTACAGAGGAGTTCAAGAAGTGGAGGCAGAAGCAGGAGTGAGGTGAAGACAAACAGGCAGAGCCATTGCTCAGTGTGCTCCCCCCTGCCCCAGCAGTGTCACTCGAGTGCACTTACAGGGGTCACCACAGGAGCATTTACAGTAGCCTGACACTGAAATTTGGCAAACAACATTGAAACTACAGAGTACTTTTTTGTTTTCACATGCTGTCAGAAGTTGTTAAAACCAGCAAAATCATAATAACTCCTTGTCACTGCAGGAGGCTGGATTTTTGCTGTTGGTTATTCATGAACATGTGACCATTATTAACATAAGAAGCTGAGTGTCTGCACACTGCAGCATTTCCTTTGCAGGACTGTGGATTTACATTCTGCCTTCAGCTATTGCAAGTGCTTCTTGTCTACTCTCATAATAATTTAACAAACAGGAGTACCTGTTAACAGTACCTGCAAATAGAATTTGAGTCACATTTCCAAACTATTAAGATTAAGAGGAAACCCTTTAACAACTAGGACAAGTCTGTAAGTTCTACTGCATGCATTAAGAATGGAAATATAAAAGTGGTCAGCTATTTGATGAAGTGGTATCAGGAAATGGAACATGAAATCAAGTCTAACAATTCACAAATACACAGTTTTTTCATCCTTGAACTGTCTGCTCAGTGTAGCAAGCTTTTGTTACTACTGCCTGTAACAGCATTGTATGGACACAGTTTGCAAGACCAGATCAAAAAGCACCAAAATGGTTGCTGACCCAGGTAACAAAAATGCTACCTGATGAAACAAACCCAGCTTTAAAAAAACCACAAATAAATAAAAAAAATAATCCAAAATTTTTAATTATCAGTATAAGTGAAGGAAATTTGGAAAACGCTGACATACATCTCTCCAGATAAGAACAGTGACTGCAGAAAAGACTTGTTAGAAGAATAACCTTCAACACTAAAAGGGTGGAATAAGGACACAACACAAACAAGTATAATGTGAAAAAAGGACACAAGTATTAAACAAGGCAAAATGTGTGAGGAGAACAATGGTGAAAGGTGATTTAATGCCTCATCCAGCAGATTTGGTATTAAAGAGTTTGTTAGGATCCTAGATGGAACAGGCAAGGCACAGACAGACAAACACCACAGGGTCAAGAGGGCTGAAAAGGTAGAACCATGAAGAGAAGCAGAATTATTTGGCTGGCAGCAGATCAGAGCTTCTGGTGAATAAAGTGAGGAGAAACAACAAAGCAAGGCTTTGGATTACCCTTCCATGCCCAACATCCTCACTCCAGTCACTGGGACTGTTCCCAGTCAGTTCACTGGGTTAGGAGGCAAAAAGAAAAACAAGCAGGAACGAAGGAAAAGTTTCAGAGGAGAAATTCACTCAGCTGGAAGAGGAAGGGAAGCCTGTTACACATGAAGGACTATGAGGAGAAGAGAGTAAATAAGCAGATGTGTAAAACAGAAAATAATTAATTAAAGGAATAATCTCACAAGAAATGGGAGATTCTTCTGGTAAGGTAGCTAACAACCTGAGAGAAATTTGGGAAGCCAAACCTTTTCAGTTAAGCCTGCTTCAGCATATTAGATTCTTGCTTCAGGAGAAAGATCAAGAAAAGCAGACAATCATAAATTTCCAAGTAAACGTTTAGAAATTTACCTGTGTCCCTCATTAAATCCATATTTTGGTATGGCCAAGTAAAATGGAGTTTGTCCACCCTCAAAGCCCAGTCGGGGTCGATTCCCTCTTTGTCTTTCTCCCTTGTGACCTCGGCCACACTTCCGACCTCCGTATCTTCCACGGCCACGTCTTCTTTCCTTCAAAACAATCAAAGATACACTTAGACAAATAGTTATTTCACAGACCAGTACCTATAGAACATTAGATTGCAGAGATATAAACAGCTGAGCAAAATGATGATCCTTGAGGAAAAATTAAGTTACAGATTTTTTTCTAAGCGGAAAAATAGTAAAGCAGTTAATGTGATTTTTTGCAGAGCACAGCTTTAGGCAGGCACCACAAACAGTCAGGGGACAAGCCAGCTTCCTTTGGTGCTAGGGATGATCCAGTCTAGCACAAAACTGCCCTTGAATTCTGTACTATTTAGTAGCTTTAGGGAGTCTTCAGCACTTTAAGTACAGTGCTGCTTGCTGTTCCTATGGTTTTAGCCTTTGGACCCCATCTCCCTGTTCACTAATTCCCCCCAAACCACAAGGGTTTCTCCCCTGGTTTCTTTTCGTAATTTCTCTACCACCTTATAAGGAGGCAGATCACAGGTTTGTTTTCGAGAAATAGTAACAAGAATGTTACCTGGCATCACATTCCTTTTCTTTGTACGCCTTCTAACCTTCCATTTCCAAACATATTACCCCATCCCATAAACACGTGCAGGCAAAACCTTTTAGTATTCCCCTGCAGCCCTGGCCATGGCGCTGGGGTTCAGCCAGCACCGCTCATCAGCTCTCTGTGGGGATGGCCACATGCATCGGCCACCAGGCACGCAAAGGGCAAGCAGCGGGTCAACACACACACACAGAGCAGTGCCATCTACCCCTCTGCCTTTCCACGCCTATTCTGGCCAGGCCGCTCTCCCGGTCGTGCCAGGATAATTGTCCTTCTGACAACCCTGCGGGCAAACCACACCGGCACGGGGCGCGCCCGCTGCCGGGCCACAGTCCTGCCGCCAAGGCCCACCCTGCCGGCACTCACCCGCTTTTTGGAGCCGGGGTTGGGCCTTAGGTTGGCCAGGCTGACCCTGGGCAGCGAGCGCAGCAGCTCCAGGGCCCGGTTCGCGCCGTTCCCGCTCATGGCCGCTCCCGCCCAAGGGCG
>JANPWX010000043.1:952193-970528 GCA_024734555.1 Trochalopteron elliotii
GCTGAGGGGATGGCGGGCGGCTCGGCACGGCCCGGACCGGGCGGGACTCTCCCGTTCCTTCCCCGCCAGAGGCGGGCCGGGCTCGGCACCTGGAAGGTCAGCGGTGCCCGCGGGGAGCGGCCGCTGATGGCGGCGGGGCCGGGGAGGGGAAGTGGAGCGAAGCGGAGTTTTCTTGGGAGAAAGTGGTGCCGTGCTCCGAACTGTGCCTGACCTTGGCTGGGCGCCTGGGGCTCGTGGGCGAGGTGCGTTTGGTTGTTTAGCGATCCTAAACCTCTACCTTTGTTGTCTTTTTTGTTGTTGTTCTATTTCCCTCAGGTCATTTTTCTTCACGGATTAGGAGATACCGGGTGTGTATTCTGATATATTGCATACTCAGTAGCTATTATACTGTCAAATATAATCTGCATATTTTAAACACGTGAGCAGTTAAAATTTACTTAAGCTTCTTATTTTGCCCTTTACTGAATGCGGCGGCCAACAACAGATAAAACTTCGTGTGTCCTGCAATGATGGTGACAACTCTTTAATTAAAATTTTCCACCAAGTCCTTGAAAACTTTACTCACTTACCTAATTTGGTTTGAATGTGATCTCTCTTTTGTTCCTGAGGCAAACTTTGTAGAAAAAGAAGTCTGTGGTTTTCTGATAATTTGCTTTCTTGAGAGTGGGTTTCTGGTTATTCCTGTGTTTGTCTAAATTTAGAGTTCTTTTTTATTCCAGACTTGTGTATTGTTGGTTTGCCAATAGCTACAGTTAGTCCGTGGTTTCTTCATCAATATGTTGTACTTACACTAAAATCCAGACCTCTTTGATCTGTATAAGCAAACTCCAAGGTAGTCACCTAATGTCTAGAGATTTCTGTCTCTGAAATACCGTCTTCAGACTCCAAAAAAGCCCCACCCAAATAAAATGTGTGATGCCCTGTTGCCTTGTTCCTGTTATTTCCATGTTTGAGTAGAAATGGAAAGAGTAGGGAATTTCTGGGAGACATTCTAGCTCTGGTGTAATGTTTCTGTTTGAAGCTTGTGCGTGCCCAGAAATAAGCATGTATTCATTAAAGCCATTGAACTAACACATTAAGAGAGTGTTGAAGCCTTTTCAGTGGAAGACTTTAAAGGAATTGCCACTTAGATACTGAAAATAAAGTAGCATGAATGCTTTGTCTGTTGTGCTCCCTTGTGGCCAAAATTACATAATATTTTTTTTAAGAACTTTTTTTTTGTTACCTGGAACTTGAATGTTGCCTCTAGGTTGAAACTTGCTATGTTATTTTTTCCAAAGAACTAACGGAAGTTCTCTGTAAGAATTAAAACTTGCATGACCTGGGTATTTCGTAAGTTAAAAGAGGGTCAAGTCCATGCACTTGGCAATATTCTACAAGTGGAAGGTTTTGCTGTGATTTGTTGTGCTGACACAACACCTTGTTTGCATTTCCCCTCTTCCTTTCTGCTGGTAGGACGTGGCTGAGGCAGCAGCCCTGCCTGCATCTTGGCACCAAATGTTCAGCAAGTGATTGCAGAATCTTTTGAGCTTTTGGAATTTGAGTCCTTGCAAATAGGCCTGATGTTGGTTTTGGCAAGGGGTAAAAAATAGAGACATTTTCTTTAACCTAGGTTGTGTTCCCAAGTGTCAGAGCTAATGCACAGCCTCAATCTTGCAAATGCACTGAGCATACTGGAATGTCTGCATTTGATGAGACATGACATGTCTGTGGAAATGCAGTGGTTTAGGTGTGTTTCTTCTTCTAGTCTGCTGCAGATTAGATTAGACAGAGTGCCTTTGACATACTGCTGTTTGGGTTTTTTTTAAGTAAAAGCTGTAGTAGTGGCCCAAAAAATTGTCTGAAGCAATTAACAATTTTATAACTTCTCCCAGTTTAAACTGGCCTGTTCCACTTCACATTAATTTCTAGATTGATCACTTCCATTCACCAGCTGAATTTTTCTTACTCTGCAAAGTGTCTAACAGAAGTTATATGCTTTTTTTTGGTCTTAGCTTCTATATAAATGGCACTTAAAGATTGGTACATGCTTATCAAAATCTGAACAAAATGTGCAACATAGAGAATTGTTCTAAGGAGTCTGCATTAATGGGTACACAATGTTGTTTTCCAAATTTGCCAAATTAGTCTTTGTAATTGGCTAAAAAATATCCCCAAATTCTTATCTAACCATTTTTTCTCAGTCGTATTTCTCCTTTAGTTTCTTATTCAGCCTTCTGTGCTACTACAAATATTTTGCAAGTCATATTTCCTGCAATTCGTTAATAATATATCTAAAAGTACTGACAGGAAGTAGGCTGAGATACAGTCAGTGCTTCAAATGTCTGTGATGTCAGTGTGTTGGAAATGCCTTCAACTTCAGGTAGCATACATTAATTAACTTTTCAGGGTGATATTAAAACTAAACCAAACATGCTTTTATGGCTGGTGTGCTGTTGGTCTGATTAGTTTAACAGTATCAGTGATGAATTTTTAAAAGCGTTTTCTGCTTAGAACTGAATTTCCAGTATCTAATTTAGTGGCTGAGTTAGGAATACTAAATGATGATAAAAATCAGGAAATACAGGTGCTATTGAGTGTTCTGGAAAGCCTAGTGCAGGCACATGAAGTGGTTGTGCATGGGTTCAGATTTGGGTCAAGGTTGGCCTGGAGTGAGCCTTGACCTTATGGTGTCCAGTGTTCTGGTTTGGAGCAAGCTCATTAACTCACCTGCTGTGTGCAGATCTTGTTTTGTTATGGACAGTCATATACAGTATCTGCTTGAGATTAAAAAGCTGCTGCAATCTGGGGTGTTGCTCAGGACTGCCTGAATCCAAGAGCATTCAAGCTGTGCTGAAGTTAATAGGGCTGATTGATTGGGTTGGCTCCATGTGGAGTTAGCTTAGGTGTCAGTTTGCTACTGTTCCGCGTCAAGAACTGTGGTTCACAGAATGCCAAGCTGGCTGTCAGAGTAGCTGTCTTAACTCTGCAGGAGCAGCAAAGCAGCCTCTGAGCTGCCTGGAAGCAGGATACCTGTGTGCATCTGTTGTGGCACACAAATTAATAAAGCCAGACAGATACGGAGTGGGCTTTGCCTGGAGCCAAAGTGATATTTCTGTAGCTGCACCGCAACTGTGGCAGCCAAATTAGATCAAGTCTTCCTGACTGTATATATGCCACAAGCATTCAAGGGCTGAATAAACCTTCTAAGTTTAGTTTACTACATTCATAGTATACTGTGGTTTATGCAAATGTTTTCTAGAAGTGTGTTTATATTGATCTAATTCAGCATGTTTCATTCTTGGTCTGTGCTGATGCACAGCTCGGAAATAAGAGCCAAGCCAAAACATGAATGCAATTGAATATGTTTTTGTTGACAGGCACGGATGGTCAGAAGCACTTGCTGGTATCAAAAGCCCCCACGTGAAATACATTTGTCCACATGCGTAAGTTTGTAACTTTCTCATTTTACCTTTTTCTGTTGAGACAGTTGCAGAGATGTCAGAGACACATCTCGGAAGTGAGATGGTATCTGGCTATCTCTGTGTTTCATTTTTTAATATAAAAGCCCATTTAAAAATTGTGTTGATGCTATTAAATGTGTTTTTGTTTTCAGGAAATTCTGTGTGATTTACTTTGAGGCAAAACTGCATTTTTATTTGTAATTTTATTCTGTTACTTATTCAGACTGAAAACATATTTGGAAAGTTTTAGGTACAAAGTTATATTATTTTGACTTTTTTTTCGTTGAGTTGCTTTTTGATTTCTTTTTTCTCCCCAACAGTCTTTTGTCAAAAACAGTTTTATCAAGGACTAATTTTTTTTTATTATTATTTTACTTGCTGTTACACATAATTTGCATTAGCTACATGTACTTAAACTTGCCAGTGTGTATACTAGATTGAAACTTGCTGTAGGTTACAAAGAAATTTAAAGATTGACAGGATATTGATATTTTCAGCAAATAATGCAATTTGAGCTGTCTTTGTGTGCAATTTGAGAACTGAAATACTTCTAAGCATGGTCAGGTAAATAAGGCAGTAAGCTCTATCTACTATTGACTTAGTGGTAGAAAAACTCATAAAGTATAATCTTAATTTATTTTAACACAAAATTCATATTTTGTCTTGCTCCAGTGGTCTTGACAGATGTTGAGCAGAGACGATAGGGAGAGAAGGAAGCAATGTTTTGGTGTATTACTGAGCTGTGGTTTATTCATTTGTTTTACCACATGCCCAAGCTTTGCTGAACCATTCAACAGGAGCTTAGCAATATCTGCTGTTTTCTTTGCTTGCCCTTTGTCTTCTTTCAATCCTTCCCCGCAGAACTTTTGCTGCTCAGTTCCTATAGCTTAAAGCTAAAGCCAGCTTTGATCCATAGCATGATCCACTGAAGCTGTCTTGCTGTGGCTGAGAAGACACAGCAGCACAGGGGTGGAGTCCAGCAGTGAAGGCAGGCACTGCTAAGCAGATTCAGCTGTTGACAGGAGCACGTGTGGCCAGGCTCCACCACGTGCTGCTTTGGGCTGTATCCTGGTGATGCTGCTGTATGAGGTGCCTTAATCCACTGAACATGTGAATGGAACTGTGAGAAGTAACTCTTAATTTCAAATAAGCAAATAATAGATGTATATTAAAAACATGTATATGAGATATATGCACAGACACACATTTAAAGCAGACCATTAATGTTTTGCTTGCTCTCCATAGAGAGTGGTAATTCAACCCTGAATGTCAAATGTCTTTGGGCTGGCAGGTTTCAAGGGTTTCTTCAACAGATGCTGCAAAGCAGCTAATGTCAATTATTGCTTACAAGTAAGATAGAGTTAGAGGATGTGTAATTTCATGATGTTACTGCATCTGCATTATTGTATTTCAGTATATATCTTATGTCAGGAGTGTTCACTCTCATTTCTAGGCCAGTTATGCCTGTTTCTTTGAACATGAACATGGCTATGCCATCATGGTAAGTATTTGTTCAAATGCAGACGGTTCTCATCAAATTATGTCTGGGGCTATGAAATCATTGTTCTTAATTTAAAATCATTAACAACTTGAGTATCTGGTTTTAATCATTTAAGTGTAAAAACCTTTTTGCTTTAGTTCTGTTCTTATAAAAGGGCTGTCATGAGTACACTCTAATTATCCTTTTGTATCTGTGGTAATGATTATTCCTCAGGACTAATCTGTATATTTTAGAACAAAACCCCATTTTATATCACAAGTATGGTCTGTAATATGCATTGTGTCTGAATTCATAGTCAGTAAAAGTGAGATAGGAGTGGAAATATTATTGCTACTAGTGAGTAATATTTGGTGGGTTCGTAGGATATGTAAAAGCTGTTCTTTAGAACGTCCATTTTGAATAAAGAAAAAGAAGAATATGGTAGATTTCAATGATCTTAAACCAGTCTTCAGTTTTATTGGATTTTGGGCTTTTCCCCCCCCCTTAAAGTAACTTGTGTTTGTTTTTCTTGTATTTCTTCAAACCATATTTTAATTTGTACATGCAGCAAAATTCCTGCTAATATTTTTTCAGCAAATATCAAAACTGTGCTTAATCTGCAGTAAATTACAGAAGATGTCAAAGCTCAGAAAAGCCTTGTTGACTAGATCTAGTCTTTTAAACCACATTCACAGATTGTGCACTGTTTCTTGTGATCTGCGGATAGTTGGTACTCAACAATATGACAGCTCACATTTTTGTCTGGAAAACATCCAAATGTCATTATTTGTATATTAAGGAAGTGGAATGGATGCTCTAATGAGTAATGCTCTTGTTGATGTTTTTGTAAGGTTTGATATCATTGGACTTTCTCCAGATTCACAGGAAGATGAAGCTGGGATCAAGCAGGCGGCGGAGAACGGTATACTTAGGAGTATTTTTTATGTCTTAAAAGTACTTCCAGGTATTCTTAAAAATGAGCTATCAACCTGAAACAGGTTTTCCAAAGACAATATTTTTTTAGGGAAAAGGATATGTGTATATGGTATTATCACTGACCAAACTTTAGCTGGATTGTTTATTTTTTGTTTTTTAACTTTATTAGTAAGTAGAGTAATTCACCAATATAAACACTTCAAACTCGAAATATGGGAACAAATATAGGGTTTTTTAAGAACTTTTGGGTAATGCAGCATGTCAGAGCAGTGTTAGCATCCTGTTTCGTTGCTTTTACTTGAAAGAGGATACCATCTTCCTAGCACTGGTGCTTTTGCAAGACCTATTTGCATGTTTTTCTCTTTGGAAACAATACAGTGGCACTGAAATTTCTGACTGTGCTTTAGATCTTCTAGTACTTTTAATGTATAGCAGCCTAGATTTTCCTTCCAGTACCTTTCTCTTGATGCCAGGAAGAAGGCGTCTTTCCTCTTCAGGACTTTCTAGAGAATGGAGTGGATTTTAATGACTGGCCTTTATTTATGTTGCAGTTAAAGCACTGATAGACCAAGAAGTCAAAAATGGAATTCCTTCTAATAGAATTATTCTGGGAGGCTTTTCTCAGGTAAGGTATGGTTGGAAAGAACCATTGTCTTTTTTCTAGAGCAGTTACCTAGCCCTATTAACTTGGGAAACGCAGACACTTAAATTGAAATCAGCTGATGTTAGATGCTTCTAAAATTTTAAGGTGTCAATTTTCCTTTGCTTTAACAAATGAAGTCTTTTGATTTTATGCAAATAATTACTGTTCACTGGAACATGAACATGTATGTGTAAAAAAGGTACTAAAATAAATAGTCTGTTTAAAATCTTTATGCACATAACCTACATAGTTTTGCATGAAATTTTTGGTAGTATTTTTAATTGAATTTGGTAGATATTTGGTGGTCTGGATTTATTTGGGGAATCTTTTTCTTCATACTTGTAAGGTATCTCTGGTAGGTAGGTTAGTAGATTAATTAGTGCATATGTTAACTCCCCCAGTCTGCATGCAAATAAATTAATATTTAAAGTTGTGATAATACTTTTGGGTTTTTTTTGACAACTGTTAATTACAGTAAATTTGCTGGCTTACTTCTGAATTGACCACATGGACTTGGAGGGGAGGAGAAAACGCAAAATAAACATTGTACTTAAATACTGGTTTTAGTTGTTGGCTCTAAAGAATAAATTGCAATAGGAAAAGACTTTTAAAGGAGAAATCAGAGATTTTTAAGCAAACATTAAAAAGAACTTTACTGTCATTATTCTAATACTTACATCTCTTTATTTTAGGGAGGTGCTTTATCACTGTATACAGCTCTTACAACACATCAGAAATTAGCAGGTGTCATAGCCCTCAGCTGTTGGCTTCCTCTACGGGCCTCTTTTCCTCAGGTATTTATCTCTTTCCTATGAGTATATCTGAAGACTGAATCTTGTGCAAGAGCCAGTGCTCATTGTTTTTACTGTATGATGACTGTTGTTTGATAATTTGGAAGTTTTTAATATAGAGCCCTAAAATTTTAGATTTTGTTAAGTAAGGAAAATGAAGAAACACCCAAGTGTTACACTCAAGTAGCTATTTTTGCTTACAATGACACTGCTAGAAAATTTAAAGGATATAACAAATTTTCCTTGAAGGTTAATTTTCTTCTGCCATTTGTTCCATCTGCAAGGCACTATCTCATTAGAGACTGGGTGTTCGAGCAAAGTTTCAGATTTTTTACTTGGCCAGAAATTATGACTTTCTGTTACAAAACTTTTTGCCAAAATTTTATTTGCATGTCTTTGAGCTTAATGTGTTGTCAGGTACAGAGCTTACTTCATAAGGAGCTGCTTGCAGACTATACATTGTACTATTTCCCCTCAGAATTCAATTTGCTTATCATGCCACAGGGTACATGGGGCACCGTGGGGTTATTTTTATTTCCAAGGTGTTAGCCTCATCTCCACTTTGTGTCTCTTGCTTCTCTTCTCCTGTCTAATCCCACCCCACCCAGGGCCCTATCAGTGGTGTCAACAAGGATATTGCTGTTCTTCAGTGCCACGGGGACTGTGACCCTCTGGTTCCTGTCATGTTTGGTTCCCTCACTGTTGAGAAGCTGAAGACCATGATAAATCCAGCCAATGTAACCTTCAAGACTTACTCTGGCATGATGCATAGTTCATCTCTTGAGGTAATTTTCTTAATTACACCCTGTTTTAGCTGGATATCCTTAATTCTTTTCTCTCAAAACTGATATTTATAGTTTTTTTTCTGGAAGGGGGTTAGTTTTTGTCAGTTCAGTTGGTTTTGGTTTTGGTTTTTTTGTGGTTTTTTTTTTTTTTTTTGGCTTTGTTTTTTTAAAATTAATAAGTGCTTCATGCTACTTATTTTGGTGAGTAACTGAGTTCTGGGCCAAAAAAGCCTCCAAAGCAAAAGTTTATGTAACTAGTGAGAACTTCCTCATAAGATTGTATTTTAGGGACTAGGCAGCTTGGTCTATAAAATGCTCTTTTCCCTGAATTTTTGTTATCTGCTTAGTTAAAAAAAACTAATTAAAATTAAAAGACAGATTCTCATAGCATAAATCCAAGATGATATTTTGGAGAGAAGAATCCTGGTAGTTCTGTAGAGGGAGGGCTGATACTATGGAAGAGGCAGCCTCAGAACCTGTATCAGCTGAGCTGATGTAATAACTTCCTGCTGCCAGAAAGGGGTGGACTCCCTCTGCTCGTGACCTTGTGGCCCTCACTTCCTCCTTGTACCAGCTCTGGGGCAAATCAGAAACTTCCTTGAATCATCTGAATTTGCTAAAATGGCAAAAGCTGTAGCCTTCAGTGTTTGCAGCTCTAGGGGGCTGGAGCATCAGAACTCACACAAAGTAAGTGACAGGAGCAAGCAATCAAATAATAGATTTGCCATTTGTCAGCAGCAGTAACATTGTTAATTGAGATTGTTGCATCTTGGGAACTGTAGCTTTGAACAACCTCTTTGTAACATTCATAGAGTAGTCTTGCAATTAGACTGTAATATTGTGAGTTGTTACACAAATAGATTAGTAATGTGTTCTTTCTTACAACAGTGGCTTAATTAAAAAAAAGATTACTGTGGATTACTTTCTCAGTCTAGTTTGCTGTATTGCTTTTCCTTAAGGAAAGAAGCATGCTGAAAATGAAACTGAATGGTTAGGAGGAGAAGTTACTGGCTTTTCATGCTGCTGCTAACTCTTTAAAGTATACAGGAAGTTATGGCCTTAGCTACATTGAAACCCTATACATAGTCAGCCTGGTGCTATCAGGATCCACTTGATGATTAATAAGTAGCTTGCCTGTTCAACTTCAGAGGGAGAGGAAAGGTAGTCTTTGCTTTTTTCCCTTTTATTTTAGCCTCTTCTGAGTGTATAGTGCCCTGAAGTTATCAGCTTTGACTTGCATGCAGAGTGGTAATCAAGTAACTAATTGCTCAATATTTCTAGCCCAGCTGCTAATTATAACTCAGGTGTTAAAGCATGATTTAGTGTAGCCTATTATGTAGTAGTAGAGGACTTCAACTAATACATATTTCAACTAATACACATTTTATCTTTAAACAGGAAATGATGGATGTAAAACAGTTCATAGACAAACATCTACCTCCCATAGACTGAACTGATCTGTGAGAAGCCTTCTATATAAATACACCAGCATCGACTGTGGTAGAGTGTTAAATCTTTTCATATGCCTGATAGGAAACATTATTTCTATACCTGCAGTGTTACTACTGTGTTGCAAATTTATACTTACAATGAGGATTAAATAATACATACGTACAAGAAATGATAATCTTTTTAGTATTTATCACCCAGTGATGAGAATGATGTGAATGAGGGAACTAGGTAACAATGACAGAATGTAACTGTTTTAAGATGTCTGATTATTTTTTTTCTTGTTTGCAGAATTTCAAACTATTTGTACAAGTAATAAAAAACCCTAAATGTAAGCGAGCAACATAGATGTGACCAGTTTAGTTTTACTTGAGATGTGATTTGTTCTTAATACCCATTGAAAATGTCATATGTAATGGATACGTATATGAATGAATACATTTCTTTTATGTAATGAATGCATAAAAAACACAACATAAAACACATTGGGCATAAAGTACAGAACCTGTAACGTAGTGGGCATATGATGGTAGAATAAATGCTACAAAGGATAAAGCTTTAAGGATTATATGTTAATTGTTTAACAGATAAAGAGGGTTGTTCTATAATGGCTAGAAGTCAGCAAAGGTATTTCTTATATTAAAACCACCTCAATTTTAAAATGTTCATATAGATAAATACTGTGGAAATTCTAAAGGGACTCATTCCTTATTAGAGTGTTGTTTGTCACTTATTGTCTTTTTTCTCTTAAGCTCATTGCCAGTGTTGACTTAGAACAGAATTCTGAAGAAGTGCATAAGATTAATTTGAATTTCATTAAAACAATTCTTGTTTTCATACTGAATATTCATCTGATGCTTTAGTTGTTGTTTTAATTTGTTTATGTATTTCACATGAACAACTACAAAATATTGTTTTGATTTTTTTCTCTGTGCTTTGGAGTAAATAACTAAAAATAGTGCAGCTGCATGGTTCTGTGTATTGTTGAGCTCTCATCTGTAACACACACTTATTTGATTTATTTTTTACTAGAAATATAAGTGCAATTGGGATATTACTTACCTAAACTTTAAAGTGATGCCTTTAGATGATACTATGTAATACTTTCTCTTATTACCTGTTGAGACTTGATTTTTTTTTTTTTTAATAGGAACAAAGCATTTTATTTTCAAATCTATTCTCCTACATTTCCCCAGATCAGTATAGCCCAGGAATATGAAGATCTATCCTGGAAAAAAAAGAGTAAATTTACAAGATGCAGAATGTTTCTTCTTTCAGAACCTTAAAATTGTAGAATGCACTGGTTTACAGGAGTTGAGGCACACTCAATAGCTTTTTTGAGTTAAGAGCCATAATTTACTGCTGGAAACAGCTGTTCTGTAGTGTTCAGAGGCTGTCAGCACACTAGGAATGTTTAAACAATGCACTACACTTTTTACTGCATAATTTGCTGCATAACAATGTTCTATCCTGTAATATGCTTTCAGCAAAGAATATTTCTATTTTGGATGTATCTGTCACGTCAGCACTGTGCATTTAAGGTACTTTTCCTCTCCCAGGGGTCCTCTTACAGTGTATGTGGATTTATATCAGGTATCTGCCAGTACAAATACATATGTGAGGAATTGCACCTTTATATCTCTCCTTTAACATTGCTGCTGCCAGAGATCTGAACTGTTTACCTAGTCTGTGTTACCAGTTTTCAGTGCTTTTTTTTTTTTTTTTTTTTTAAATGTTGCACTTCATTTTTAGGAAGCTGCTTCTTTTCTAATTCAGTTTTTCTGGATTATTAAGCATCTCTTAATATGTAAAATTGGAAAGGAGCTTTTTCCTAAATGGTAATGAAACAATCTTAAATATTCCATCTGTGTAGTTAAGAGGGCATTTTTATTAACTTTGAAGTTTAATTAGTGATTTCTCTCAGTCACTCTCTTCTATAGATCTGCCAATTTGTCTTTCAGTTAATTTAATTCACAGAAGAAACTGTAATATTCTTACTGTAGTTGTGCCAAAATTCTCTTGAGAAAACATTATGTCCTAGCTTGGAGTCATTCCCAAATTGCATTAGCTGATTTTGCAATTCCACTGTATTGCAGTCTTGGTAAGCAAACTATATGTTATTCCTCCTAGTTTTTAGGTTTGTTTTCATTCCTCTGTTGTCTAAATAATTCCCTGAGTATTGGTGTGTTTCCAAAGTTCTTGCACAAGCTTCTAATTTTTCCTTCATTATTTTCATGTTCTGTTTGTAGATTCATTGATTACTTAACTTCTAATTGACTGTGCTTATTTCACATATTTTTCCTTCTGCAAGAAATGGTTTAAAAAATATTTCTAAGATGTTTAAATGAGATGTGACCTAGCTTCTTTCTGTGTTAGCTTCATAACTTTCTTCAACTTGGTAAACTGTGTTTACAGTTTGTGGTCACATTCTAGTACTTAAAAACTCTAATCTAAGTCAGCTTCAACTGTCACTGTCATGATGCTTTCAGATGTTTTTCTAAAAATGCTTTTTATGTGTTAACTTTGTTCAAACATTCAGCTATCATAACAAGATTCTTTTTCATATTGTTTTGCTGCTTGCTTTATCTACAAAGAGCTGTGTTACCAAAGTCAATATAAGTAAATGTTTTGATTTACTTTGAATTTCTGTATCCTTGGAAGAATGCTCCTCATTTTTTTTTGCTTCAGGAGTCTATGTTTATACTGTAGTTGACAGTTCCTAAAGAGCCCAGAAGCTAGAGGAAACTTCAAGTCTATGTGTGCTCCCATATTACACTGTGTATGTTGAGCTCCTGTCTTTTGGAACTTCCCAGATGGTTTGAAAGCTGATATGATCTTGTAGTTGAACTTCTTCACTACCTGAAGTGATTTGATGCTGGGATTGTTGTTATTATGCATGTACTTGAGACTGAATAATAGCTCAGTCTGATGGGGGAGCTTTCATAGTGTTCTATTAAAGTGGAGAAGTTGGACTGTCAATGTTCTAAATATGAATGTCCTATCCTCATCAACTGCAATTTGAAACTGTCCAATAATGTTAATTTTTTGTAATGTTAGACTTTTACCAGAGGAGATGATGTCTATCAAACCTGTGAAAGCATTGATAAGAAAATACCTTGCTTGCAGATCAGTTTGTTTCAATGGGTATCTAACTCCTTAATGTGTTCTTAATCTCAAAATGGTACTTACATTGGACTGCAGTTTTGTGCTGTCAGAAGTCTGACTTCTTGCTGGAATATATTGCCCACTTTTGAATGAACATGTTGAATTGCATATTATAAGCCAAATTTTCCAGCTATTCTTCAGGTAAAACTTTACTGGGGTCTGTACTGTGGTGGGGGCTGTATGATTTGGTCTCTTTGTCCTATCTTGTATAATTACAACACAGTAAATTGGTAAAAGTACTGTACACTGTAACTGGTATTAGAACTGTTAATTAAAACCTGTTCTCTCTAATGGAGTATACTGCACTTCATTGAAATCATTTGGATGCATCTTTTATGTAGAGGTGCTATTTGGGTTGATGGATATGACTGAGGGCAAACTGTAAGGTGTTAATGAAGCCATATGTACAAGGCCTGTGTCTCTTGAATTTTATAAACAAATACTGAACACTTACTCCTTGTGTTAAGAAATATAAGCCATTTATATTTATTAAACATCTAAAATGTAATTTGTTTTACTAATTTTATTTATAAGAAATCTTAACTTTCGAAATTATTTCTGTACCATGGAAAATGTAAAAGCTTTCCATTTTTAATCATTGTGAAATAAATTTCCATCAGTATTTGGGCAAGTACTAAAGATTTTTTCAATACTTACCTGAAGGAAGTTGAGCTTTTAGGTGCTGTCAAACAGGCACCCTAGAGGCTCCCTGAAAATGTATTGCATGGTAGTGTATGCCTACTATAATACAGAAGAACAATGTTTTCTGGTTACTGAAAAGAAAAGAAAATCGCTTGCCAAGTTAGGTTTTGCTACTTTGTTGAAAGAATCCTAGGTATGATTGAAGGCTGGTTTTCATATTCTGGGTTAATTTTATTCTAACTTGTTTTCTTGGAATTTACAATAATTTTGAAAGATAAAAGAAATTAAGGTATTTTCTAGTAGAGTTATTCTAGGACACTGAAGAGCCAAAGTCTTCTCACTCTGTATTGCTGCACCTTTCTTTGTCTCTGAGTGTTTTGTGTTGTTGGAAAGGCTTTGAAGTTGATTAAGGTTTGGCATACATACCACTTAAGAGATTTGTTAAAGAAACAATTCTCAGGTCAGGGGTTACGTGCGCTATTTAGTTTAATATTTGAGGGTGATCAGTGCTCTACATAGTGCAGGGCACTCTAGAGAAAATATGGGATTATCTGGGAAGAGAGGGAATGGAGTCTGTGCGTGGTAAAGGCAGATTTTCTCCTTCAAGCAGCTTAAAGCAACTAAAAGGCCACTTGTCTTCACAGACTGCAATGTCTAAAAGTCAGTGTGGAGTACAGTGAGGAATTTCGTGAATGTATGGGAAGGTGTGGTAGATGCAGTGCTCTGTGTGAATATGTTGTAGCAAATCAAGAGTCTAAGAATAGCTAGGAACTATAAAGATGCAATATTACACAAGTAATCTGCCAGTTTATAGTTTTTGAAAAACATTTTGAGTAATCTTCAGTTTCTATTTACTTTCAGGCCTGGCATCCTTGATAAGGTAATTGTGAGGAGAAAAATGCCTAAAACTAAAAGAGTAAAAAGCCCCAAGACAATGCAGTGTATTAAACTTTATCAAATGTAGTATGAGAGCAGTGGTGTAAGTGAACGTGATTCAAGAAGTTTTCAGAATGTCTGTTGGTTAAATTAAAAATGTGCTTCTTTGAAGGTTAATAGCTATAGAAGAGATTTTCCTCCCTTCCTGGCCCATCCCCCCCCTTCCTTTTTTTTTTCTCCCTTTATCATTGCTTGCCACTCTCATCTTACCACATTTGCCTTTGGCATAACAGATTTTATTAATTCTCTTTGAGTTGAACAGGTACCTTTGATGTAGCTGATTAAAGTTGATTTAAACAAAGTACTTGTAAAATTTAATGGACATCCACAAAGTGAACCAGTAGGTAATGCTTTTCTTTTAGGACCAATTACTAGACAAGAGTAACTCCTTGCCTCTTTTTATCTGCAAAACTAGAAAAACTTAAAACTTCCAGACAGTTTGCTGAGGTGTAGTGAACTTGCTTCAGGCATCTAAGTGGGAGGTTTAGCTTGTGAGGAGAAGATAGATTTCCCTTGTCTAAGGTTTGTTTTAAGAGCTACTTCTCTGTATTAACAGATGGAGCAGATGGAATCTGAATGTTCCTCGATTGTGAATAAAAGCAAACTCTTCAAGTAGTTTGTGCTTGAAATAATTTGCTAGTATTTGAAATTATCAGAGGGGATCTTTAAAAGGCTTAAATATTTTAAGCCTATATTGAAAAAATAGATAAAGTCGCCACAGAATAGAGAAGTCTAATGAACTTAAAAGGTCTACAAACCAAAAAAGAAGTAAAAACCTCAAAACATTAGTTTATTTTTTATATAATATTTAAATACCTGCAGTTACTGCTTGTAAGTTGAAAAAAGTGAAGACATTTTGAAAATGTAAGCAACACTTTGAAAAAATAAATTAAAAAAGCCCAACCCGTCTGTTTTATAGCTCTAGAACAACTAATCAAGATGTTTATTGCTATCTCAATGTTTTGAAGAAAATCTTATTCTGAGAAATTGGGACTTCAGTTTGCTGTAGCTCCCCTCATGTGTCTGTGATTGCACTCATTTCCCTTTCCCCTGCAAAGGTTGGGGACCACTTGGCTGATTCAGACCAGCTGAGATTCTGTTTTGGAACATCTAAGGCATTGCACTCAAGGCTCAAATAAGGAGGAGAGGCTTAACAGCCATAACATGGTTACAACAAAACCTTTTCCAATGCTGTGAATGTTACATTTTGCACAGTTGTGTTACTACCTTATTAGAGGAGCTTTTTCCGTACAGCAAATCAGTCCTGAAAATGTAAGATTTTAAGTGCCTTGATAACAGTTCAGAGATTCTTTACTTCAAATTCTGTAGTAATGAATGTGCTACTGTGTTGCCCCTCCTGTCCCGAATTTCTGAGGATGCTGTCTCATATCAAATGAGACTAGTCAGTAAAAATCTACATTGTTTTGTAAGTGCACTCGTTTAGAAAGAGTCATGTCTGCCTAAGTCTTAGTATTGTAGAAGGCCCCATAGTCCAGAAAATGAGAGTTGAGCAAAGGCTTTCTGCATGAGCAGGTGTGCAATACCTTTTAGAAAATGTTGCAGAAGAATGGTGAGGATGTGCCATAACAGGTAAGTGCAGTGCAATGAACAGTGTGTTATTTCTTCTTTCTAATGTGTTAATTTAGGAGAAAGATGCTAACCAGAAAGAAAAGCAATCTAACTGATCTTTTCCTTTCTCCTACTCTTCTTTGGACTTGGAGTGACATGTTATAGAAGAGATTGGCGCTGTACAAAGCTGCTTGGTTTAGAACCAGCTAAAACAGAACAAGCCTGTGGAGTGCTGTGTGTTCCTTTTCAATAAAGACTTGCTGTCCCAAGGTTGGTGGAGCAGCTGATATAAAGAATTTGGTTGGTAGTGGTTCAGTTAATTGATACCATTCAAGTATTAGAGCATACAATATAAATAAGGCGAGCTGTATTATATTTTCTTTTAATGCATCGACTTGCAAAAAATAAAAAGATTATGCATTGCCATCTGATTATTCTTTGATTTCCCTACTGAAATATTTCTCTGGTGCTACTTTTTAAAGATTGGAATAGATGTTAAATAAGTGTGATGTGCTTTGCCTTTTATAAGTGCTCTCTAATTTATAATTGTCAGTTTCTCACTTGATACATTTTGGATGTTAATAGATTTTGTCTGCATTTTGAACTCTTTCCCTGCATTTCCAGTGAAGTACGTGTTGAATTGTATTTTTAAAAGAAATTTTAGAAAAGTCTGGATGACTTTATTCCAGAATTTAAATACATTTAAACTAACCAAACTGACTGATTTGAGATTTCTAGTTTTGCAATTGTGTTGTCCCTGACCTAACTTGCACCTAGTGTAGAACATGTACAAGCTTGTTGATCCTGTAGTGTAGCAATAGCTCTGAGCTGCCAACACCCTGTGTGTTGTTTTATCGTTGATGTGGTTGTGGGGAGCAGTAATGCTAAAGTTCATTTAAGGTTAGCATCAGGTTAAATACTGGTGTTTGATTATTACAGGTATTAGGTAACTAAATCTAGACAAAATGGAATTAAGCCTGAACTGGCACTGTCCCTTAAAAGTTGTGAGAAGCAGCATTATTTTATTTTTGTCTCCCCAAAATCTGTTCCTGAATAATAAGGTATAATTTTCCTTAAAAATTT
This sequence comes from Trochalopteron elliotii, assembly GCA_024734555.1. Lineage (NCBI taxonomy): Eukaryota > Metazoa > Chordata > Aves > Passeriformes > Leiothrichidae > Trochalopteron > Trochalopteron elliotii. The sequence goes on from JANPWX010000043.1 coordinate 969,116, forward strand.
TTTTTGTTGTTGTTCTCGTGAGGCTTTTTTACCTCCTGTTGGGCAGAATAAACAAAAAAGCAGCAGACAAAATTTCTTGTCCAGTTCATGGCCCAGATCTAACCTTGGGGAAGATCCTGTGTGGGTCCCAAATAATTTTAATTGCTTCTGGTATGTGCAGGCCTTAGTGTTGACCATTGTGTCCATTCAGCAGGATGTAGAAGTGCTCAAAACCCACCTGTCTCTATTTGCCTTCAAAACACAGGACAGTCTTGCTGTCCAGTGCAAGAAAGACAAAAGTGTGCTGACAGTTCTTGCTATAATGGCTTCCTTGAGTGTTGGAGGAGAAGGTCTGCCTTGCCTGTTCTCCAAAATGTTCATATTTTACAATCCTTGATTCACAGCTGGGGCATACACAGCACTCCACTGCTTACTGATAATGGATTTGAGTGGCTGTGTAAGCACCCTCCTGGATCTTAGGGAGGGATAATCTTCCTGTAACCTTCAGATGTGCCTACTGTTTTTGTGAAGTAAACACTCCTGTTTTACAGCAAAAATGGTTGCATGATGCTGTTCTCAATCAAAAATTACAGTAACAAGGCATCTAGCTGATGAACAGAATTCCATTAGTAATGATGTGTAATATTTATATGTCAAACTTTATAAATGTGATATGTCTCACTGGAACACGCACAAGATTTAAACTAGATCTAAGACTTAGAAGCACGGTAGGCCCTCACAGTGTGATGCTTGGCCAACGCCAAAGTTTATCTCCAGCTCTGTTGCACTGCCTCGGAACTTGGATCTTCCAGACTTCTCTCTGAAGCTGCAATTTGAAACCCTTATTCTATTTTATATAAAAGTGACTCTTAAGCCTCTTAAAAAGATGTGTGTATAAAAGCCTTTTCTGTTAGAGGGGACGGGCCTTTCCCCCATCCTTTTGACTGTCATAAGAAGCAAGTGTCTTTTGTAATTCTGACCCTCCTGCCAGCCGAAGAAAAGCTCGGTGGTAGGAAGGGGATTCCGGGCGGCGTGGTTCGCACTGTGTTAGCGGGTACGAACAGGGGCAGCGTTAGCAGAATTGCTGGGAGGTGGAGAGGGTAAGAGGGTCACAGAATCACAGGCTATCCTGATTTGGAAAGGATCCACTAGGATCATGGAGTCTGACTCCTGGCCCCGCATAGCACACCCCAAGAATGGCACTATGGGCCTGAAGAGCATTGTCCAAACGCTTCTTGAACTCGATCAGCCTCGGTGCAGCGCCCAGCGAAGGTTGTCGGAGGTGAGACCAGCACACTGTACTTTTGCCGGGTTTGGGGTTTTTTCGGGGGGAGGGCGAAGCGCCTACGGCCGCGGCCCCGCCCCTGCTCTCGGCGAGCGGCAGCGCTGCCTGGCTCCTGCGGCCGGCGCTCGACGCGCGCTGCCTGGCGCCGC
>JANPWX010000043.1:970922-1018354 GCA_024734555.1 Trochalopteron elliotii
ATATGGCATGGCTTAGCTCTGATATATTTGAATTCTCAAGTAATACATTGTGGTAGCAAGACCCTTTGTCTAGAGGAAAGAATATTTTATGACTGGCGTTTATTAATTCCATTATTTTTCCCTCTTTGTTTTTATTTCTATTCTCCATGCATTTAAGCACAAAAGCATTTGCTGTCTCACTTTCTCTAGAACTGAAGTAGTGGCTCTTTCCTACAAGGTGCTGAAGGGGTGAAAACTTACTGACTGAAATGCTTAAATATCACAGTCATGAGAATGATAAAGGGCAGCCAGCTCAGCTTTATTTGTAAAGCTTCTGATAACAGAAAGAAAACAACAGCTCTCAAGTAGTATAAGAACGACTGTTGACCCTGGGGGTTAGCCATACCCGGGATGCTGCTGGTGACCACAAGGTATTTCTCTGTGATCTGGGGCTTAGGAGTTTGGATAAAATTCCTGACAGCGGCTGGGAACATGTATTCACACTCTAACATGTGTAACGTAATTACCGTTCAGGGCTCTGGGGAGCGCTGCCGTGACTTCCTTGGGGTCAGGGTAGGTCTGATGTGGCTGGACACAGCGGGCACAGCTGGGCCAGGCTGTGCCTGCCTGGAGGAGAGCTGGACCTTCATTTTCACCTCTATCCCAGGAGTGAGAGTGTGGCAGCACCAGAGGCACTGGGCTTTTCTGCTGTGTTGAAACAGAGTTCCTTCACTCTCACTCCTTACCACACACAAGTGGCTCCATTGTTAGGTTGATGTTTTCTGAATGAGCTGTCGCTGTGGCCAGGAGTGGAGATCTGACAGTTTGTCCAAAGCACGTGTGTGTAGCATGTAAAAAACCCTTGGCTGAATCGAAGAAGAAGATGTACGTTAGTATTCAAACCAGGAGATCTCTCCATGTTTTTCTTACTAGTCTTTGTCATTTACAAGGTATTTCTTTAATTGCACAAAGTGTTTTCCTACCTAATTCTGCCCTGCAGTTAAAATACTAACTTCAGCAAAATCATTAAGGTAGTCTCTATGAAGAGGTACTTTACTGTCTCACAAGGATGAAATAGAATTGGGAAATGCATTCTTACACAAGTATCCGCTGAATAATGATGCTCTTGACAACCTCTTGTGTTCCTTTCTCCATTTTTACTCATCAAGAACAGGTATTTGGTCTGTGTCTTTGAATGAGAATGATCTGATGAGATGCATTAATAATAAAAGAAAAAAATAAAAGCTTTGATACCTGCTCAGTCTGGAGCTGTCTAGAGTTAGATGACAAGAAATGTTTGATCTCATACAAAAGGCGACTCTGGCTTGTGGCAAAGTACTGTGTGGCATTTCCTTTGGTGAGTTAAAAGGGCAGGCCATGCAGACACTCTTTCTGAGTCGGATTCTTGGTGATTTGCCCTGACTAAGGATTTAATTGTAGCTGTGCTGATTTCATAATTATTTTAGTGAAATGATATATGCAGTTCTTTTGTTTTGAAGGAGGAAATTATATGATTTAGTATTTAATGTACTGTGCGATACATATTTCTGCTGCTGCTTCAAATTGAAATAGGTACTACTCCTCCTTCAGAACTGTGATTGGATTAAAACCTGTAGAGTCTTCCTTTGAGCTTCTGTTGTATGTAAGTACACCTTTCTTCCATTAAGCTGCTGTAATGAGTAGGTATGAAAACTAAGGCTGCAGCCGTGGATTAAAAAAAAATCAAGAATGCTTGAGTAAGTTTAAAGAAGAAAAAATTGTCTGTGTTATTAAATGTCTACTCCTTTAAGTAGAGCAGAATTATAACTGGATAGCTCTGCTGTCTTCAAAAACATACCCCATTTTCTATTGCCTGAAGCTCAGCTTTAAAATATGACTATAGAATACTATTCTGTGCTGTTGTGATCTGACCAACTGAAGGAAGTTGAGAGGAGTAGTCTACTGGATCTGTATGAAGCTGACTTCTGTTAATTTAAGTGACAAGGTAAATTGGAAGCCAGCCAGCCTAGGAGAATGGGACATTGCCTTTCATTTTCTATAAAATGATAGAAATGCCTCTAAAAGAGGGTTTATAACAATGGTCTTAATGGTTGGGGGGGTTTCTGAACACAGAAGTCTTACATTAGGAGAAAAGTAATTACAAGTTACACTGTGCAAATTCCACACTAGTTTTGAGATACAGAGAGCTTTGATTTTATGCTAAGAGAAGTGATTATAAAAAACTGTTTAGTTGGTATGAGCTTAAAACCAATTTAAATTTAATTTTAAAGCATTTAATTCTTGGTGCACAGTATAATTGATTAGAGAAGTGAAGGCTTAGAAAGGATTAGTGCATTATCAATTTTGGTAATTTGGTACAGAAACCAGCATAAAATGTAGATAACATTTGTTAAGATGTTGTTTTCTGGTTGGGTTTGGCTTTTTTGTTTTTGATTTTTGTTTGTGGGATCTTTTGTTCTTGTTTGTTTGTGGGATTTTTTTGGTGGTTTTTTGTGGGGTTTTTGTTTATTTTTATTTGCTTGTTTTCTGTTGTGGGTTTTTTTTGGTTTTTTTTTTTTTTTTTAATTGTTGCATGGTTTGTTAACCTGCTATGTATCAAGTTGCTAGTATTAGAAAACATTTAATCTGGGAATAATAAATTTGTTTTCACATGTGCAGTTGGGAAGGGATGTAACAGGCAAAGAAATTTTGACCAGACTGTGTTTCTAAGATGAGAGGAAGAGAGTGCTACTTTGTGTTACAGTGTTACATTCATATTGAATTTGCAGACTACAATAGGATGTGTTTATTTTGAAATTACATGCTGTGTACAGTGTGCTAATGACTTAATTGGTTTGGAGGTAAGTCTTATCGGATTATATTTTTTAAAATGGCACCTTGATTAGTGTCTGTCATTAGTTTTGTTTTGGCTAAGAAAATTTTCTTGTATTTGATTTTGTTTTGTAGCAGTGAAGATAATTGAGTTGCTTTATTTGGCTCTGTGTTGGTGCAGGAGAAACCACACTTAGGGCTGTTGAGGGAGAGACGTGGTTTAGTATGCCAGCTCAATTTAGCACCTGAAAACATTGTGACATTTCTCAGTTTTGCATCATTGCTGCTAAAATTCTGTGGTTAAGACTGGAGAAGCTTTGTGTATCATGAATAAAAAGTTAAATGAGGCTTTTGCTGTCATGACAAAATAGTAAAACTTTAGCTTTATATGTTAATTGAATTTGTGTAAGGTGGGATTTGGTGAAATGTTTGGGTTTGAAGGCTTCTTTGGGTCAGAAGTGTTTGAAAAACAAAGGTTGTAATAGACACTTGAAGGTGTCCAGGGCTGAGAGTTTTTGGATGTGACACCAAAGTTCCACTTCCATCTTTCTCAACCTCCTAGTAGTTATTTTATCTTTAGTGGTTGAAGTGTAAGATTGCAGATGTAGCAGAATATTTTAAGTTTCCTTGCAAAAGGTGTTATATTAGAAGTTGATTAGAGAGAATTTGAAAAGCAAGCAAAATGCAGAATAAAATAGGATGAGTTGAGAGGTAAGGAAAGAAAAGTGAATCAAATTCCACAGATTTGCAAGTGGAAATTTTGTGGTATTTATTTCCAAACCTCATGAATAATAAAAAAAAAAGGTAATGAACTGTGCCTGAGTGAACTGAGTGGCCTCTTGGATGCACAGGCAGTTGTTGCCTCCCTTCTGTTCATAGCTTGCAGGTTCAGCACCATGTGCACCTGAGTAACAGCCGAGTTATCTCAGCCTTTGGGAGGTTTGTGTAGGCTGCCAGCCCACGTGCACAGTCAGAAGTGGATGGTACAGAGCTTTGCTGAAGAAGAGTTGGTAAATCATCAGGGTTGGAGAGGTTAAAGAGAATTACAGAGCTCACATTTATGCAAACTTTTTTAAAGTAAGGCTTATGTTACTAAGGAATGAATTGTTAGATTAGCTGGGTATAGACTTTGTTAACATCTAATAGTACAATCTCTGAACTTGAATCATCTATCTAGAAAACTGCTTACACAGAATTAGTTAGTACCTTTCCTAACAGTCTTAGCAGGGGAAAAAGAAAAACCCACGACATGTGGCTTTGCCACATCACGACAAACACAGTTAAGAGCGATGTCTATGTATATTTTATATGTATGTGTGCATTACTGATGGACTGTGCAGAGCTTCTCAACAAGTTCTTGTGCTAAAAGTGGTGTGGTTGTTCTGAACTGAAAATTGCTGCTGTTGTCTGGGTTGTTTCTGATGCTGTTAAGTGAAGGACCCTTGAAGATGTGTGTTGGTTAAGTAGTAATTCAGAGTGCTTTGACTGTCAGTTGAGTTACATGGGGTAAAACTCCCCTAGTCTTTGCATGAATACTTGGATTTCCAAGTTAAGGCCTGTTAATGCTTACAGTCTGTGAAGTGGAGCATTCCTTGTTCCAGTTCTGTGGATAAACTGAGAAGTGGTGGTTTGAACCCAATGTGTGACCCTGAAGACAGATAAGATTATATTGTTGATATTTGAAGTTCCTGATTGGTACTAAGTTGACTTTTTTATTTTCTTTCTCTTTTTTAGGCTGGAGCTCTTGATTTATTGAAGGAGCTTAAGAATATTCCCATGACCCTTGAGTTACTACAGGTATGATTTTCTTACTGTTCTTATGGTGCAAATGTTAACTCCCTAATGAAGAAGGTGGAGGCAGCAGATTGGAAAGGAAGTTACACTGTTAAAGGAGATTCCTAGGTCCAAAGTCCTTGGAAGCGTTGGTTTTATTACACAGTAATCTAGTCTCACTTCACCTGGTTTAGGACACTTACCTTAAGTGTTTCCTTCCAGTAGCAAACTCTTAAATCTTATCTTTCTGATTAAGTTGAGTGTAGAGAATTTTGTCATGGACAAAGGAGAAGAGTTGCTTGCAGATTTACCGGACATAGAATCTTACATTTCCACTCTAACGCAAATATGGTGTGTTTCCTTCCTCCTGAAAGGGAATGCACCTGATTACAGCTGATACCATCTTTGCTTATATAGTTAGTTCTGGTTTTGCCTTGTAAGTGAGGAGAAACATAGTTGATACCTTTTAGGCAAGTTGTATTTGACACACACTCCACATCCCCCATCCCTCACTCTGAGTAATGTATCATTTAAGGTAATTGCATTCTTTTACTCTCCTGTGCTGGAGTGATGGAGGAGTACAATCTCTCCCAGTTGCATGGATACTTAGATTTACATCTTTAGCAACATTTCATGTATTATTTGTAAATTCTTTCAAAAAATAAACTTGGTCAACTTTCCTTACATGTCAAGTTTCAGAGCTTGTCATGTAAATCATCGGTGAGCAACTTTTGTTCCAAACTAGCCACATACTCCCTCTCTGGGAAAATTTTCAAATGTCAGAGTTAAATCTGAGACCTGATTTGCTGTAGTAGCCACTTAAATTGGAGGAGACTGAAAAGTAACTTTTTTCTAAGGGGCAATTAATGGTCACAGATAAAGAATTAGCTATAAAGTTCAAATTTTAAAGGTGTCAGAAGCAATGACATTTTTAATTAATGCATCTCATATACTTGCAGAGTGTACTTAATAAGTTATTACTAATACTATTTCTGACAGAAAATAGGAATTTGAAGGTGTGACTTTTATGCATGAATGCTGGTACAACTCTGATACTTTGTCCCCTATGTTCAACCTTCTTTTTTAAAAAGAAAACAAACTCAAAACCCCACAGAAAAAATAGCCCACACAAAACAAGACACAGAAAACCCCTCTGGTTAGCCTGATTCTTCGTAGTTTCTTTGTGCAGGTCTTAATGCAAATTATATTTTGCATGAAGTATAATAATGTTCTGTTGCCTTTGGGATTAAAAATCTCTCTGCAAGTGTTCTGGAAATTCAAGTACTTTGGGATACTCTTGCATAGTGCATTGACTGTATTTTAGGAAGCTTTTCATAAATATCCATTGCTGTATTCAAAACAGTTCCACTGCATAAGATTACATTTAGCAACATATTTGTACTCAAATTTACTTCTTTTTTTCCTTGAAAGTTTGATAAATGTATAACATCTGACAAACTTTCTTTGTTGGCCTCCCAAATTTGCTTAAGACTTGGAGTGAGAGTTGAAATGTGAAGTAATCATACTCATTGCCCTGGTGGGGGATCATTAGTGTGCCAGTGTCAAGAAGGGTGATGATCATGAGATAGTGGAGGCACTATCTTCCTCTGTGTAGATCAAGACTCCTGACAAATGTGTTTGAATTGATGAAATGCAGACCATAAGTGAAAAGCATACTTCCATACCCATTTTTAAGAAGTTTTGAAAGCTGGCTACATTGAGAAAAGCTCTGCTAGCTCTGTTATTCCTGTCTAATAAGAGAAGTGATGATTTTTCGTGTAATACCACTGCTACTTCAGCAGCATCATTCAGAAGGGATGAGGTCCACTGACTAGTGTTACAGGTATGTGCAATGGGAAGGTGCATATTAGTCATCTAGGCTCGTGCTGTTGTCTTGTGTCTTTCTTGCCACATTTATTTTCACAGAAAGCTGAAGTGATTACAGGCAATAATACCACTGTGTTACATCTGATGAGTTTTGTGTAAGCAAGCTGATCCTTGCTCATCTAGGCAGGGAGCCAGCAGGGCTTCCTCACACAATTTATCTGGTGGTCTGACTTGCAAATCTGTTTAGCAGCTTCACAGCATTAAAGGCATTATGTCTCTGGTGCTAATTGTGGTTAGTGCACAGCTAAACAGCGAGTGAGACAGAGACAGTCAGGCTTTATTTTAACAAACAGGTTTTACAGGAAATGACACACACATGTGCAGAACTAGGCTGTGATGTGCAGTCCTTGTTAATGGCTTCAGGCCAGTTCACTGGCAAGCAAGCTGTGGAGACCTGGGGGCCCAGAGGTTGTTATTCTTCAGTGGTTGGTTTGGCTCTGCTTTGATCTGAGTGCTCACCAATTCTCTATTCTCATACACCTTCACTTTAAAATTGGTAGCAGCTCTGCTTGCTTTGGGGGTTGCTCTTGCTGTGTTCCTTACATTTTTGCATTTGTTCTGGTTTAGAGAGCACCTGCTGCCACCGTGTGCTCTACTTTGGGTTCAGTCATAGGTTACTTATGCTCACTGCTGCTCTCACCTACTGAGGGCTGCTGGTCAAAGCTTCAATGCTTCAGGGTGAAAACAGCTGTCTTATGCTGCCTTTGACTGTCTGTACTCTGAAAGCAGATTCAAAGTCCCCTAGAATTTAAAGAAGGAAAAATGAAATTACTGGAGTTTTTCACTTAAAAATGGCAATCACAAGAACAGCTCTGGAGACAGGAAGACTATGGAAATTTCAAATACTGTCAGCTGGTTTGTCACTAAAACATAGTCATTTTGAGAACATAACACTGATCTTTTGTGACTATCTGTGCCAGTTAAATTAGTAAATCGTTACTTCCTCTCTTCAGGTAGACCTGATCCAGTTCTCTATAAAAGCAAACAAATGAGTTGTTTTTATGTACTGCTTTAATAAAGCTGGCAGCTCAGACAGTTCCCATAAACTGTCTCTTGTGTGATCAGAAGAAATTTTTCTAGTTAGTTTTTAGTTTTACTTGACTTTTTGGATTTGACTTAGCTAAGTAAGTCTGTAAGTTTGTGTGTTTTCCCTTTGCTGATGAGCATAGGCTGTCATTGTGCCCAGGTATTAATGGAGGGCTGGGTATTTTGGTAGATACATTTCTGTCATCCAGATGTGGTATTTTATGGACCTTTAAGGCTGTGCTATTTATTGTCCGAACATAATGTTGAGATTTAAGTGTTCAAAATATCAAGAAAAATGGCCAGTACCATTAATGTGAGCAAGCAGAGTATGTCTTGGAACACTTTAGTTACAGGTGAGTAACATCTGTTTTCTTTAATCCAAAATATGTATTTAGAGGTGATGCTCAGGCCTGAAGTATTTGTTGTGTTTCTTTGGCTGAAATAGCTATGGCTTATTTCAGTATGTTTCCAGTCATTTAGCACATCCATGGTACCTCAGAAAGTGTTATTTGTGTTGTAAGAAGTAATTTACAGGAACAAATCATTGCCATTTTTAGCAAGCCACAAAGATTTAAATTTTCCTTTTAAGAGGAAGAAAGTTTGTGGTAATCCATTGAAAAAGTAATTAGAATAATTTGAATTTCGTGAGTCCTGTAAATGGTAATGCAACAAAACTGAGCATTTTAGCAACAAAAAAATGTAGTCATCAGTCAAAATACAAAAAGCTATTAAAATCCTTATTTGTATTGTTAAATTCTTTTCTCCTCTTGTGAAGCTAAAAGGTTGGCAATCTGCTCCTTGTTACATGAACATGTTAGCCATAAATCTTCTGAAATGTTGCTGTTGAGCTGAATTTATGTCCTCATCTTCTGAGTCTTGAAGGGTGTGAATTGTAACTTACTCTCATATTCACTCTGTAGGTGGCAGTAGTGGCAAAGACTTAAGGCTTGTCTCTGTCTTGGCCTTTTCAGAAAGATAGGAGAGCTCATTCTTTAAAATCTTAAACACAGAGGGTTCTGCTTCCATCTAAAGTCACAGCTCTCTGTGCTAAGGATTCTAAAGAATTTCAGTATCACCAAAATTTTTAGGAACCTAGAACATTCTTGCTCCCAGGTGGTATTACAGCTTTTTCCATAGACACTAAATGGGAATTCTAAGAGTATGATGTCAGTGGAGAAGTTAGCAAGCTTCATATAATGCTGAAATTTAAATATAATCCTTAAACCTTGTGCCCACCATCACTGCCCACCCCTCCCCAAACTTTTATGATGAAAACAAATGGTAGTACTGTTGTATTTCTTTTTAAAATGCCCATGTTATTAAAATTATTTTTATAAAGGCTTGCAGTATTTTGTCCTGATAGTCACAAGAAAAAAGGAAACAAGCCCACCACAAAATGAAAAGAAAAAGGATACTGTAAAAATTAATGTCAAAGTACAAATTTATATGTGTTTGTTTGTTAAATTGTCCTCATGTCACTTGTGATAATGTATATTTCTATTTCTTTTGCAGTCTACTAGAATTGGAATGTCAGTGAATGCAATACGCAAGCAAAGCACAGATGAAGAGGTTACATCTTTAGCAAAATCTCTTATCAAGTCTTGGAAGAAGCTGTTAGGTATGGCAACAGAAACGTCCCTGCTCTTGCATATTTAAACTCTGTGTAGCCTTTGTGCTCATCATCAGCACTGCCCCACTTTAGACATATTTGTGCTTTTGTGTGAATGTGGAAACTTGCTGCGCTGGTGTAATGGGTTTTTTACTCCTTGGCTGTCACCAGGCCATTATGTGAGAGTGCCTGCAGAGAAACAGTTAATGTTTTTATTGGGGCTGGCAGGCACTAGGAGATCAGCTTCTCTGATGTGATTCATTTCTGAAGTCTCATTGCCTGCAGTTGAGCTGGAGTGACTCTACTGCAGCACTAAGCACTAACAAACTTCTTCTTCACTATTTTCTTTGTCAAATATAACAAGTACTCTGAAGAACTGGTGCTAAATCTCATGTGAGAGTGTGGAGGCTTTGAAGTTTGGTTATGATGTGATTTGTGAAGAGAAAAAAAAAGAGCAAAAATTATGTTAAAATCTGTTAGAACTTACAGGTAGTGAAAAACAGAGCTGCACTTTCTAAAACCTTCATAATTTTAAACAGCTTACTAATTAGTGACTTAATACTTTTTGTTTAATTTCCCTTAAAGCAAATAATACACTTAAAACCTTTCTGTTAGGGTTTTATTCAAGGGTATTTGGTAGTACTTAATATATCTGAAAACACTTAAATCTCAAAATGTATCCAGATATTTTTATTCATACACTGTGATGCACTCTATTTTGTCTCTTTGTATGTAAGTTTAGGTAAATCAAGGTTTTTGAAGCTTAAAATTTTAAAATAGGAAACAGTTTACATTGTCATTTAAATATTTACCATTCTGTCTGGAAAAATATGTCAAATACCAGGAGAGTGTGAGTCCCCTACCATTAGAACTTAGCCTTATTTTTATCAATTGTGAAGTGTTTTATCAGATACTTTATTACTGTCTTGTAAATGATATAGAAAATACTGCGACTGTCTGGAGAAATGGACATTTTGTCAGAACCTTAAACTTTGATGCTTGAGTAAGAAACAACAGCCTCTACAGCAAACTTTTTAAAGCTACCTTAAAGACTTTTGACCTACCTACTAATAATGTTAGTTTTAGTAGTTAAAATTAGATAATACTAGACATGCTGATAAAATACCATTAAATTCATAATTACCTTCATAATAAAAGTAAATGCATGTATAGGGTCTTAGTGTAGGATCTGATCAGAGTTAACTGGTAAATAGTGAAAATAATATACTTTTTAAACTTAAATATAGAAGTCCAACTTATTATATTGGTATATAAAAGTAGTAAGGTGTATAAGTGGAGAAATTGACATGCATATTAACATCAGTTACTCTAAAGACTTCTGAAAGTAGCTGCTGGATTGAGTGATTTAGCTCTCAAGTTATTAAAAGTTATTAGTCTAAGTTTTAAAAACAAAACCCTATCTATATTTGGTGAGAATTAATTTTTTTCTTGGAAGTTCAAGTTTTTAATACTGCAGCTTATCTTATACAACACAGTAGAGGAGATACTCTCATTTCCAACAGAATTCTCATTGGGAGTGTTCTCAAATGCTGCTCTCTTTGAGAGTGGGAGATCTGCCTGATTATCACTGTCTTTTGACTAACGGATTTGTTTGTTGAGACACTAAAAATAATTGTCTCATTTTTTTAACACTTGAGTACCTTAAGTCAGTAAAAATTGTCTTAATCCATTTTTACTTAAAGTTTACTGGTGTTTGAGTGTCCAAACACTGTGAAACATGGGAGTGTCACTCCTTCCTGGAGGGTGTCCACGCTATAGAAGTCTGGGTAAGAATGTGGTGCCTGCAGGTCACGGCAGGTCATTCTGGGTGTAGGCTTCTGTGCAAAGGAGCAGTCCTGACTTCCTTCTGCACAGGGGCCTCTTTGCTCCCTCCTGTGTTACAACTAGTGCTGGAGGGGCTGTCCAGAAGACCAGAGCTGGGAACTGACCAGTGGGAAACTAATTGTTTTGTTCATTTCTTCTGGCTTGAATTTCAACTATCACTTTTTGATCCAGCCTGTTCACAGTTACTGTTTTCCTGCACAGGGATTGTAGCAGTAACAAACAGCTGGGACAAGGTGGAGCTTCCTCTTTCAGAGCTTGCTAGATTCAGATTGTTTTAACACAGCTGGGAGACTCAACCTCTAAGGCTTTTTGCATGAGGTGAAGTCAAACACGTAAGGAGCTGCAAAGTAAATAAGAAATATTTGGCATTTATCAGAACTGAATATTCCTTGAGGCAGTGGGTATGTTAGAACTTAGAAGTATTAGAACCTTGGTTCTAATGGTTCTTGGTGCTAATTTTTGTTATAGAACAGATATTGCTGTGTGTATATTGTTGTGCCAGCTGTAATATAATTGTGGCAAAGTGCTTACTACATAAAATCAAACTAATCATGAAAATACAGCACTGCTTACATTCAAAACTTAGGTAGTTAATTTTTCCTTGGTTGTAATGCAGATCTGATAATAAAGCACAGTAAGGCAAATGTTTTGTCTCTTTTATCACTGTTCAGTTACTCATTAGAACGTAAAGTTTCATAACTGTGAAAGATAGGGTATAAGTATGGGTGGGAATCTTACAAAGTACTCTTATTCTGTTTTATCATTAGTTTTGACTTTCTTGGAAGAATACGAAATACCGTATGTTGAGCTGCTTGAGAAATCAGTTTCCATTATGCTGTTTATAGTGCATGTAAAATGGTATGGAGCAAAGATGGCAGCAGAAGCGGACAGCTGTTAATCGTACCAGGCATTGTACTCAGAGCTCTGAAGTCTTTTGTGAGTTATTTTTATAAATGACATTTTGAATTTAGGCAAGAATTGTTGACTGTTCAGGCTGCATGTAATGTTTCAGTTCAATGCTATCAGAATTCAGTTTTAGCAATGTATGGGAAACATGAGAACAAATCAAAATGAGTTGTGAATCACCAGATCTTTGTGGCTTGACTTGAGCCTTGCCAGGGTACCAATGGCTTTTCGAAGGGGTCGGAAGCTGTGCAGCAGAGGGCTTGTGTCCATTGTCTGAAGTGACTCACTGGGTGAGCCACAGTGCAAGGTCCCTTTCAGATACTTTCTGAAAGTTAAACTACACAGCAGAGATGGCCACAATTTGCATAAGGAGCTAAATTCAGCTCTCAGAATAAAATGCTGCTCAGCTGTAACATGGGATTTACAAATAATAATTGTTTTGCTAAGTAGCTGAGTATACAGAGTATGCTGTGTAGATAATGAATCTATGCACACTCATTCAGGTTGTCAGGAGTGTTTCTTGTGTTAGAAAAGCAGCAAAAATTCCTGAGGGAATATGACCCTCATAATAAATAATGACTTGCTGAACTGAAGAGTATATAGTGAAATAGAATGTCCAGACCTCTAAGTAAACTTTCCTCCAGTAACTTTATACTCTGAGCTAAAAATGTAGAATCACGGCACAATGTTCTTAACATTAAGTGGTCATCTGTTGTCAGTATTGAAAACTAAAAGTGAGGCCACAAACATTTTGAAATGCCTATTTCAAAGAAGGGCATGCCTGAGTAATTTTATTTCAAAAGAGTGTTAAGGTGTTAATAACACCGGTCAGGCATCACAGAAGTATTTCACTAAGATTACTTTGCTCACAAAATCCTGGACTTGATTCTCCTGGAGCCAGCAGGTGCAGTCTAGGACTGTCTTACAGGTATGTTAATGCTGTCATAAGTGAAGTTGTTCAAGGACATGTCGAAACCTACTGGCTTTGCTCCAAAAAAAAGAAAAAAAAAAAGGTATTCCTGGCAAAACAAGTTCTTAAATTAGTCTTAATAGTGTTTATGAATATTATTTACTATTGATAAGAAGATGACTTGTTTTTATAAGACATCAAGCAGAATCAAGTGCAAAAACAATTTCAGTAGTTTAATTTTCATATGGAGTATGAGCTGTAGAAATCACCTCCTGTCAATTGTATATTTGGAACTGTTCATGTACTGTTAGTAGGTCTGTAATTTGTTAAGCTAATCAGTGGAGCAATAACAAGACACAATGCATTATACTATGTAAGAGAAAAACACATTGTGAATAAATCCATGTGTCTTTTGTCGCAGTCATTTGTCACTGATGATAAAAAAAATCTTTAAAGATAGCAAACAATTCATAATTTCATTGTTTGTTTATGGATTTTTAGATATTCCTCCTCCCAGTGCTACTACTGAAAAGAAACTTCACTGTTCTTACCTTCATGCCTTACTGCATGTTGTAGAGGAATAGCTGACAAGTGTAGCTGCTTGTGCATCTCAAGAATATTTGGTCAGAGTCTGGAAAATGGAGCCTAAATAATTATTGAATATGAAGGTCGTTGTTAAATTAGTAACTGTGTTATTTGATGCCTGTTCTCTTATCTCTTTCCCTTAATTTATTTAAACTGAATACTCAGAAAACTTTCCAAGTTCTGGTGGTGATTCCTGAGTAGGCAACGCACGATATCCCGCTAAATTAAATTTTCATGTGCTTCCAGGTAATAACTAGCCACCTTTTTTTAATGTTTCTGGAAATTTTTTTTTATTTTAATGTTTTTCTTAATTTGAAGTTAGATTTATAAATTAATAACATTACATCTTTATATTTTTAAATTTTTTTCTTATTGCTAGGAAACATCTAGTGTTGGCTTGTAATATAGTTAGAAAAATGTAGGAGAAAGCTATTAATGGCTTCTAACATTCAGATTAATTATGTTTTCTGACTGTATGTTATTACATTAAAATTTTTGGTTTGATAACACAAACTACTGATATGTCTTATTGACCCTGGAGAGATGTTTCACTTGAGAAGCTTCAAGTATCTTTCAAATTAATTGCAAGTCTCAGGTAGAAACTGCAGTGCAGTTGTTTAACTTAATATGTCTTATTCCAATGGCTAATAGTCTATTCTTGTTACTACCGTGTTCTTTGTATTTTAAAGAACAAGTATTAATATAAACTAGATTATATTATAAAAAACCAAAGCTTTGAGATTTTTTATGGCTGCCTGAAGATGCAGTAGCTAAAACTGCAAGGTTCCAGTTTTCAGTGCTAAAATTGGTGACAGTTTCTACTTGTTTCTGAAAAAAAAATGGTAAGTTTGAATAGCTGTATGGAGTTGCAAAAAGGAACTGCAGAACTGGTAGTTTATATTATATAAATATTTATGATGTTCTGTAGACTTCCTGAGGTGAATCACATTGGTATTTTTAAAGACATTTCACGGAAGGGCCATTTTTTTCCACCTTACTTTGTTAGGATTTCTGTGGTTGTTCGTAGTTCCCATTAGATGCTATTCTTCCTTTCTATTAGAGTCTGGTCATTGAATGTAAAATAAGCTAATTAGTAGGGACTTTTAATTTGTCAAGGATAATTTTTCTTTTGCCAGAGGATAGATGAAATGCTGCCTAGCAGGCTGTTAATTGCACTCTGTTCTTTCGTCTATACAGTATTTCAATAAAACATGATACCCTTATTATTGTGTGAGTTTAAAGATGGAGAGCATCTCTTCTAGTGCTTTCCAACTTATGATCCAGAAGAGTGACTTAAACACTGAGGGTAATATTAACTTTATTTTCAGCTTTCTGAAACTAGATTGAGCAAAAATATCTATAAATTCTTAAGTGATTAAAGAAGTTGCAGTTTTGAAGACATACTTGCTGAAGATGTCCAGTCTCAGCTGCTCAAGTCTGGCCTTGGTTTGGGACATCCTTGCATAGGCTGGTCTGCAGCTATAGGAGGAGCTGTGCTTTTATCTGTGTACCTTGTGTATGCCCTGCCCTCCATAAGGGAAAGAAGCCATTGGGGTATTGGCAGGTGTTGGCAGGTGCTTGCCCTTGGTGAAATGATGCTGGGCTAAATGGAAGTGTTTGATGAAAGAGATGTGGGTGCCTGCTATACCACTGTGATGTGTATGGTCCATAATAAGCATGAGACACACAGGTCAGACCTGAATTTGACAACTTGTATGCCAGAAGAAAAAGTGTAGGTGAATGGGCTGAAGCAGAGCTCCCGCTTTGCAGGACTTGAGCTGTACCCTGAGATCCCTGTTTGATCTGCTGGTTTGTCTTACAGCCTCTGACAAAAATGAGCATGTACTTAAAACATTATGAAGTTAAATGAGATTGCATGCATATTTGGAACATCTTTAAAGATTATATCATGTAATCAGTTGTTGCCATAGAGAGTGTGAGTCTGCATGTTAAAAATGGGAGTTGTTTTCTTTCTCTTAGTGCACTTCAGTTGTCATAGCAGAGAACTCATGTGATCCATTCAGTTTATAGTCTTGGTTGCTTTCTTAGTTAAATTACTTTGTAAAGCTGGTATCTTTATTAGGAAGTGTTTTGAATAACATCTTCAGCTTATTAAAGACAATCAGCCTGAGTGCATCATCTGTATTTAATTATCTTATTTTTCTTAAATGAAATTCATCAAGGATTGAATACAACATTGGAAACAATGGGTGGGCTCTTGAGGGCTGGGGGAATACTCTGGAGAAGTATCTTCTTGTGCTTTTCTGATTCCTGTACTATTTTGTGTGCATCTCTTTATAGGTGCAGCTGGAGACAGGAGAGTAGATAGGTGCCTGTAGCCCTGGTTCGTGCCTGAGATGTTTTGGTTTTCTGAAATTCTTTTCCCAGGGAATTTTCTATAAACAAGAGAAGTGTTTTTGTAACTGTACTATGTTTGCATTCTTTTCCCTAGGAGGGACTTCTTCCTGATGTTCCTCTAGTCTGACCAATATAATTTAAAAAGTTTGTCTCACAAATTGAATTGGTCTGTGTAAAATAGTATTAAAAAACCCCACATCCCAAAAATAAAAAAGTAATTTTCAGCCTTCTAAAGTCAAAATCGGTGTTGTTATAGTGTACAACAACGTCAGGTACCTGGTCTGATCCAGTACTGCTGCCTCTGTTCTCCTTTTATGATGATTTTTTAATAAAGTGGTATTTGATTGGATAAATTCCTTAACTCACAGGTTAAGGAAAGGATCAAAATCATGTTCAGTTTATAGTTCCTATTAAAAGAAAGCCAGTACAGTTATTTTCTACTCCATAAAAATAAAATTAAAAAACTCGATGTTTGAAGAGACCCAAATTTGTGTGTTATGTACAACCAAGTTCCTCTGAGAAGCACAGGGATGGGGTTCCTCTGGAAATAAGGATACTTTCAGATGCTTAAACAAGAATTTACATGCTTAGTTCAGGACATCTTTGTTGGCAAGACTGAGCTTTAACAGATTTCCCTCCTTTTCTTGTTCTGTTTTTAATTAATTTTAAAGTCTGTAATATATGCTCATTGCAGTAATACAGTCTACGAATTTAGAAGTGTAATAGCAGCTTTATAAGGGCTTGGAAAGAGAAATTCACGAAATCTGTCAATCAGTGGTGCCAATCTCACTAGGCTTTCTCTGTAGGCAGTAGAGAGCCAGCCTTTCTAGAGAACAGATCAAAGCAGGTGCTCCATTTAGCCACTCTGAAATCCTCTTTACAATAGAAGGGTGTATGCAATCTTGCTGTGCTAGAGTTAAATGTTGTGATTGCTCTTTTCCATGAAGACTTTATGTCTTTATAAAATCATAGTGAAACATAACCTGTATGGGAATGGCAGATTCAAATACATTTAAATACTGAGGCACATAATTTAGGAGCTATCACAGAAAATATGTGTCTGGAGAACTCCTCTGAAAATGACTTTATATTTTGCCAATCATGGTGTCTGCCACAATATAATTAAAAAGAATGGCATGTATGTAACAGGAACTTAAGTGTATAAAGCCTGGAAGACAAATTCCAGAGACTTGATGCAATACCTAGGAAGTTACTGTCTACCTAATGCAGGAGTGTTGGAAAAAATAAATCATAAAAGTCTATGTTTCCATCATGTCTTCACTGCCAGTTTAAGCAGATGCTGGACTTGACTTGAAGGATCTGAAGTGTTGTCATGTTTTCCATTTCCTGCTTTGGGAGGGTGTTAGGAAGTGGAAGGCTGTATTACAGGAGAAGGTCAAAGCAAAGAGTGGGAGCTGATAGCATTTCCAACTGGCTCAGGAGAAATCATGATATTTTACCACTGCTTTAAATCAGTTACTATTTCTGGGTAGAAGAGAGTTTCTCATGTTTTGTATTTCCAGATGGACCTTCAACTGATAAGGATTCTGAAGAAAAGAAAAAGGAGCCTGCATCTTCCTCACAAAACAGCCCTGAAGCCAGAGAAGAAAGGTGCGAAATTCTTAATGGCTGTGCAAATAACCTCACTCAGTATAAATTAACATTAAACTGTTTGGTCCGAATTTGTCATATTGGAGATAGGTGCCTTGTTCTTTTCTGAAAGACAGAGTTGTACAAGAAACAGTGTGTTGTTGGGGAAGTAAACTTGTGCTACTGTTGACATTAAAAAAAAAAAAAAAAAAAAAAAAAGACATAGGTCAAGATATGGCCAGACAAGTTTATTGTCTATTCCATCTGTTGAGTCTGTCAAATACTCTGTCCTCTCTCAGTACTAGCACCCGGCTTTGAGAACTGTAAAACAACTTTCAGTCTCTGCTTTGTGGTAATTGCATATGCTTTTTTTGTGTGTTAGTTTTTATGTTTAATAAACATTCTGCACTTTTTTTTGGTAAGCACAAAATATGTTACCAGAAAAAGAAGCATACATTAATGTCACTGCAGGAGCTGAGGAACATTTACAAAAGAGCATTTGCAAGCCCATTTCTTCTATACATTTCTGAGTTTTAAAACTGAAGTTTAACCTCTAACTGTATATCCAGATGGAAGCTGAAAACTTGGTTTACAGTTTGCAAAACTACATAAATTGTGGGGGGGTTTTGTGGCCATGGCAGCCCTTCAGTACAGTAAGCAGATTGAATGCAAGGCATTCACTGCAGAGTGAATGTTGGTGAGATGGATCGTCACTGTTTTTTAAAGTAAAGTTCCGTGGGAGGAAACAAAAGATTTCGTGTTAATGTAAAGAACTGAAAATTAAAGCTTGTGTGCCACATAATGGAATGAAATACCTGCTGTGTCTCTATTGTGTGGAATACCCTAGTGAATAGTCTAAAGACACTTTAAAAATCGTATTGACTCTAGAGCTATAAATAACTTTAAAAAGGTGGCCTGTGTTCTTATTTTGGAATGCCATCAAATGGATGTAGCAAAAGACCCGTATTTTGCCCAGAAACAAAGTTATTTGAAGAATGGGAAAAAAAATTAATGTTGGTTTTCATTTTGCCTTTTTTTAGCAGTTCAAGTAGCAATTCCAGCAGCAGGAAGGAGGAGGGCAGTGCTCCCTCAAATTCTTTTATCCCTTCTTTTCCCCGGGCTCCAAGCACTTCAGACTCTGTACGAGTGAAATGTAGAGAAATGCTCTCTGCAGCTCTCAGAACAGGAGGTGAGCTTTGTACACTATATTTTCAAGTTTAACTATTTCCTTCTTCTCTATTTCTGTCTTTCCCACTCTGCTTTTTCTCCTGCCCTGTAGGATGGAATAAACCCTGTTTGTGTCCATTTGTGTGTGTAGACCCATAGAGCAGTTCACCCAAGGTGCAAGTGATGAGTAACCTTGATGGCATGGGAATGTTTCAAAATGCATTTTCTTTGCTGCTAATTCAGGACAATTTGTGGCTTAGTTCATCTGACACCTTGCCAACAGGGGATCTTTTCAGGAATCTTATTGCCTCCTTAATGCTTCATTTAAATCTTTTTGTAGAGGCTGCTACATTATTTTTGTCTCTGTCTTTTTGACTGAGAAGGTGTGACTATATACAAGACTGCCTTTCTTACAACAGAGGTCCTAGGAACCTTCAGATTTTAGTTTTTGAAGGCTGCCTTTCTATTTTGATTTATTCTTAACATTTCATCAAGATAACTTGCAATAAGAGAGTCTTGCATTGCTCTTAACCTCATGCCTTCTGGGTATCTGTAAATTCCTTAACTGTTCTGGCCTTTTTTCTTTTTATCTCATGTACACTTGGGTGTCTTTAAACTGACAAAGTGAATGATTTGCTAGATAAGGAGCAAACTGGAATCTGGACTCTTCAGAATAATCTGATTTTTTTCTGGTGCATCCTTCTCTTTATCAAAATTATGACCCAGCTCCTGGTTCTCTGTTCTTAGCTTAGTGTAATTTGAAGCCCAGTGTAAGTAAACTTCTGAATCATCTGTGTTTACTCTCTTCACTCTTTTATTCTTTCTTTTAATTCATATATATTCAGGTATAGACAATAAGTAAAGCTGACTAAAGACCATAAATTTGTGGTCATCTGGATATATAGTTCATAGACTTCTTTTGGAACCAGACAGTCACATACTGTGTATGAATACATAGTATCCATAATTATATGTAGTCTTCATTTTAGATAGTTTTCCAAAAACCTTTTTTCCTATGTTGCTTTCTACAGCACATGTAAACTGATGATCCATGAGTTAGAAAAATAAGGTTATTTTCTTGTTTTATGGACTTTGGTGTGAGATCAAAGGACAAATGATGTTTGGATCACTCACTGAAATGTTGAAATGAGGAGGCAAACACTGTATGTAATTTGTTCTTAAGCTGTCTTAGAAAGGTAAGTGTCTTTGTGAGGAAGCACTTTGGTCAGAAACAGTGGACAGTTATCTTGAGACATTCTAGTTCAAGTGTTGTATTGCCTTCAAGACTGCTGTGGTCTATTTCTTCTAATATATGTGTTTTATGACACATCTCTGCTTTGCATTTAAAAAAAAATCTAATAAGATTGTTTGTTATTTAATTACTGTGTTTCTAATGAAATCTTTCTCTTCCATGCATGCAAAACATTTATTTGCTTATTCTTGTATTGTGTGGACTAAAACAATTGATTAAACACAATATAAAATGTTTCCCTTTTATAATAGTCTGTTCTGTTCACAGGCTGTGGAGATGGGAGAGATGCCAAGCCTATTGGAATATTTTAGAATTTTCTGTATGGCAATGTTTTTTGTTTCTATTTGTGTTTACAACTAAGCGTCAGAAGTTTTTTGCTTTTTAAATGTTTTTAACTCTTTAAAACTTCTGTTCTGCTTCTTTCACTTGTTTGTGTTCTTCCAAGTAATAAATTTTGAAGAGTTAAGTACACAGTAAATTAAAATTACATATAGAAAAAGAAGACTCACTGCAGGTGTTTTATAATTTGCTGAGTTTCAGAGTTCTGGAACTATAGGGATCTCAGGGATACAGAATACAGAGTGTCAGATGGCTAATATCTTATAATTTGATTTCCTCAGATGACTACATTGCTATTGGTGCTGATGAAGAAGAGCTGGGTTCTCAGATTGAAGAAGATATCCTTCGTTGTATATCTGTGTGCTGTAGAGCAGGAGTATTTTTAAAAAACTCAATAGTTTTCAAATGAATTAACTCGATCTATGTATTGAGTGTTTTTATATTTCATATGAAACAAAAATGGCAATTATGTTCAACACATCAGTACATAAATTCAGTGTTTAAAAAGCCAGCTCAACCTAAATGATTTGCCTTAAAATATGTAGGAATGCATGTAGGTGAGTGTGTGGGTTCTTTTCAGCTCAATATGTTTTCATTGTAGCAGCAATATTATATCTTACTGAAGCATTCTTACATAAAATGCTGGGCTCTTCTGTGCTATTTAAAAATCTTTTCTTGATAACAGTCTTAATAATTTTCTAGTGCCTTTATTTAATTTTCTACAGGTTTATTTCTAAATGAATTTGCAGTTTTAAAAAAGGTGGTTCTGGTAGCAGTGTTTGAATAGTTTCAGAACAGAGGTCTGGGTTTCTTTTTTTAACAGAAAATGAAGTGTTAGTAAGCTTTCATTGTTTGAATATTTGGTTCAGGAATTAATTAATTCTCAGGATGTGGTCACAAAACCGGACATAAACTTTATGGGTGACTTTTCACAATTTCAGTTGAGGTCTTACTACCCAAAAATTTATATTTCACTGACCCTGTGCTAAACTATGATTAGGCTTCAAAAGGCTCTGAATTCTGCTGTGTTGAACAAGAAAGTAGCTGTTAGTTGGGGTGGGGGGAGGACTTGATGGACAGTGGTGAAATACATTGGTTTAGAACTTGCCCCCTAGAATGAATCCTTGCTAATGCTCTGTTTTACTTGTTAATGTTTTACTCTATTTTACTTGTCCATGTTTTGTTCCTTAAATCCAAAGCACCTATTTTTCAAGAATTAAAAAACACTGATATGAAATACAAAAATAGGGTACGAAGTAGGATAGCAAATCTCAAGGATGCAAAGAACCCTAACCTAAGGAAAAATGTATTATGTGGAAACATTCCTCCTGACAAGTTTGCCAAAATGACAGCAGAGGTAAGTGAAGCACAAATCTTGAACTATTTCTCTCTTGGACTTACATCCTGGCCTGTATTTATTAGCCATAAAAATAGTTTATGTAAGCTGCCCATGCTTCTGAAAGACTCTGGCTTTTTTGTGGCTTGCAGACTCTGAATTATAGGGCTGTGTTGGGGTAGAGAGCATGAAAGTGTCTTTACAAGTCAAAATAGATCTAGAAAGTCAAATGAAAAGTTAGATTTTATGGAAGAGAAAAATGAAAGCACATCTTGTTAACATCTTGTTTCTGTTCTGTAGTTGTGCTTCTATATGTTAGATTCTGCCCCCTCAAATGAGGTGTAAAGGAGACTGAGAGAAATTGGTTATGATCAACTAATAAAAATCGTGACTAACTTTATTCCAAGAGAAAGTTGTGTTGGGTTTTTTTTATTGGTTGGTTTTTCTTTTTTATTGTAGCTTTACGTAAAGGTTAGGGCAAACAGAGGCTGATGAAAGAATGTGTGAAAAAAGCAAATTGTACCTTCAGTATTTGTTTTGATTTTCTTTGTTCTACATATTTATGTACATATACATATACACAAACATATATTTTTGTCCTGTCTAGTGCATATTCTTTGTTTGATTAATGTTTTGGATTAAAATGTCAGTGACTAAAACCCCCTTAGTGTTAAGATTACTTCTGAAGTGAAACAGCATTGATACAAGATTTTCATTCCCCATCTACATGGGATGGCAAATAAAATTGTATGGAAGAAAAATGTAACAAATTGGTTTCTTGCTGTGCACACTTGATTACTAGACCTTGTGGAGATCTTGTGCACTAAAACTATTT
Organism: Trochalopteron elliotii; assembly: GCA_024734555.1. Lineage (NCBI taxonomy): Eukaryota > Metazoa > Chordata > Aves > Passeriformes > Leiothrichidae > Trochalopteron > Trochalopteron elliotii. The sequence continues at coordinate 993,131 of JANPWX010000043.1, forward strand.
TAAAGGAAAAAGAAAATATGCAGGTGATTCTGGACTCTCTAGTTAGTGTTTAGAAACTAAGTTTATATGATTTCTGGTGACATATGGTAAATTACGGCTGTACCGTATTTATCAGTACAAATGTGGAAGTAGTGAAAATAAAGTAAATTTTTCCTATAATAAATGTTATGTAGGTCAATGAGATAATTATCCAAGGATCTGACCTAGGGAGGGCATCTTTTTTGTCTCTTTGAAGGACTTTTCAGTCCTCTACCTTGCCTTGCTTACATTTCTGAACTTCAGAAGTGTATTTGCTTAGAAATGTTTCTAGATGTTTGACATTGTAACTTGTACTGGTTTTTTTTCCTGTGTTAAAAAAGAGAACATTTTTAACTTCTTGTAGCTTCTGTGCTGTGAAATATCCCAGCTTAAGTCTTGTAAAATTAAAAATGTGTAGAATTACATTGCCCTTCAACGGAGTCGTTCATGGATTCTAAATAAAAAATTGTATTGGCTCGCACAGTGGTAACTTGTTTTAAAGCTAAAACTCTCTAGTAAACTCTGTTTGCTCTTTGTCCTTTATAGGAAATGGCAAGTGATGAGCTGAAAGAAATGCGCAAAAATCTGACCAAAGAAGCTATCAGAGAGCACCAGATGGCTAAAACAGGAGGTACCCAAACTGATCTGTTTACATGTGGCAAGTGCAAAAAGAAGAACTGTACATACACCCAGGTGCGTGGTTATTCAGACTCTTTGTTTTCATTTTTTCAAACCTTAAGTCCTATATAAAGATTGTCAGAGAAAAAAAAATTGGAATTGCAAAATAAACTTTTAACAAAATGCTGACAAATTACAAAATGTGAAGGTAGCTGTATCTACTTAGTTGTACTTATTTGCCAAAAATTTTATGTGGATCCAAGCTGAGTATCTGTATAGACTGAAACTTAAGTGTCTTTGCAATACTGAATTTTTGCTAATTCTTCTTAGTAGGTCATATTCATGAGGGTTTTATGTGGAGGAGAGATACTGTTTTTAATGTGTGTAAGCTTATTTTTACAGAGGAACTTAATACTAGAAAATTATATATACATATATACACATAGGTATTTTTATATATATTTAATGTACCATTTGACTAACACTGGACCCTGATTTACAGTCATTCCTACAACCACAGAAAGAGTGCTTTAATTTGCTTTACAGTGCTTCAGGGAATGTAATTTTCATCATAGGATCAGCTGCATTTATATTTTATATAATTTACCAGATGCTTTAAATAACAAACTGTTTTTCAGTCATGAGACTTTTAAGCCTTTGCATCAGTAAATGTATGTGAAGCCGTACTGGACATTGCACTTCCAGTGCCAAATCTCTCCTAGAAGTATATGCACAGTTTCAATGCAGAAATTGGTATTTTAGTGCTTCCAAATCTCTCAAAGTCTGAATTTATAATGGCTTTATAGGGAGGCAAAAAGCCCAGTTTCAGTTGATACATAAAGTTAACTTGTATTTTTATGCAAATTTGTTTCCTTAATGTAAAACTTTGGTTTAAACAGTTACATTGGACACACACTAACAAAAATTGAAGGTACTAATTTTCCCTTTCCCCTCTGGCTCTTGCCTTTGCCAAAGGTTCAAACCCGCAGTGCTGATGAACCCATGACAACGTTTGTTGTCTGTAATGAATGTGGAAACAGATGGAAGGTAAGACTGTTGGACTGCTCTGCATATTTGATAGCAGGCAGCCAGCCTCTGTGGTTAATTTGGGTTTACAGTAAATGTGACAAACCACTTTCTGTTGACTTCTGGTTACTTCTTAATGCATTAATGATATTACATGTTGAGATTGCAAAATAGCTTTAAATTACAAATGTATTTTTGACTGAGGTGTGAGATCTCTCAAGCAGGTTGGTGGCAAAGGGGTAGAGAAGTCAGGACTTAGTCCTTGTGACATTTAGTTACAATAAAGCTTTGCCATATGAAGGGGTGACAAGCTAGTCACTGTGTTTTCTTTCTTCACCCAAAGTTCATTTAACTGGTTTTAATCTCTGCTTTGGTGAGTGTGACAGACCTTTTTTAGACCTTTTTTTAATTGTTTTTTCTGTTTTTTTGCTATTCTGAAAAGCAGAAGCATTAAAAAATAGAGATGACTGCTGCTATATTCCTGTGTGAGGATAAGTGTAGGGCAGTGATAACATGATTGAATCTTTTTTTTAAGTTTGGGAAACAGGAATTTATAAAGCTTCTGAGAAACACTGGAAAAATGGAGAAACACTGAAATAAAAGCTCATAAAAATTACAATTTAAGGTGTGATGGCATGCCATAGGAAGCATGATAACCTCATTCTGTTATTTTTGTGTTGAGAATGCTGCAGCTCTGCAGGACCATGCCATGGTAGACATTAAGACTGCCACATAAAAAATATTTTATGCTTTTTGGTTGACATGGCTTATTGTTGAATATTGTTCAAATATGTGCTCTGAGATATCTAAATAATATATAAAGCTTAGAAATTGTTTGATGGAATTGTTTGCAGTACCTGAAAAAGTACATTTGTCCTTAAAACCTTTTGTAAGGTGGCAGTTGCAGAAGTGTCTGTATGCAGATGCCTGAAGGAATGGTTAAAATATAAGCAAATGCTTTAATTAGTAATTTCCATATCCTAAGTATGGTGTTGTATTTCTATTTCTTCTTGCAAAGATTTAGAACTAAGCTGTATGAAGATCTCATAAAAAATTCTTTTCTTTTGACAGTTCTGTTAGAAGAAGGAATTGTCAAGACATCTGGACCAGTATGAACGAGGATTTTGTAATTAGCTTTAAAAACTAGGCTAAGCATCTAGCTTCCTGCAAGTGAGAGGGTTTTTTGGTTTTTCTTTTCTTTTTATTTCAAAGCAGCATACATGCCTCAAGTTAGCTTTCATTTTGACACAACCATCATTTCCTTAAATGCCTTCCTATAGCTGGTAGTCAGTAGGGCCAGGTTGCTCAATTGTATGGTGAATTTTAAAATATTTTTTCATTTTTATAAGTAAGTTGACATTAAACTTTTACCAGTTAAACATTTTGGTAATTGTCTTGTTTTTTTCTAACTATGTGAATAATGTGTTGTATTCTTTGTGGTCTGAAATATACACGCTCCTCCTGTGTGTATTTTGCCTCTTCACATTTGCTCAGTTGTAAGAATGAATTTGTTTCTCTCTGCTCTGTTCACTTTGCTTTGCAAGCAGAAAAGGTATATAAGTTCCTCATAACATTAAACTCAGTTGTTAAGTAAACCACAATTTAATTAACTCTCAATTTGTATGTGCTCTTTCTGGACTAGGACTAAATTGGCAGTCACGGGGTTTGCATATTTATTAGTCAATATGATGACCTCTTTTGCAGTGATTGGTTAAGCTTGTTTATGTAACCAGCTTTGATCAATGCAATATACTTTATTGCCCAAAGCATGTATTTACATTCTATCAGTAGGCATTATTTCTAAGAATGTCTTAAAATAGTGGTTAAATCTGATTTGAGTGTTCAGTCTTGCTTAATGTGCTTGACAACCAACTTGGGTTTAGACTTTGTAAATAAGCAAAGGCATTGTGTTGTAGACTATCCTAATAACACCAGCTAACCAATTCATCACATTAAACTGGCTGGGGAGGTAATACTATACTCTTTTCATTTAAATGCCATTGGTTTTGTTCATGAAATGATTTTTGAGATGTAGGGTATCCCATGTCAATCACAGACCTGCAAGTAGGAATAAATTATTAAAGTTATGATTTTTTCCGTATGAGAAATGATATAAATGCTGCTTTTTTAGAGTTTGCTTTTTAATAGTGCATGTTTAGAAATATTTGCAAATGTGTTTTCAAGGAAAAACATGTCAACATCTTTAGAAAAGGTTAAATTCTTTCATTATATCTAATTTTATATAACTTAATTTTCTGGACTTTGGGGCTGAGGAGGTCTGTTTTGGCACTGTATAAATTATTCATGAGGGGATGCAAGAGTATGCACAGCTTCTGGAGAATAAATTCCTTGAATGTAAAGGAAAAACAAGTTTTTCTATGTTGAATGTTTTTTGTCTGATGGTGGCAACCATAACAAATGATTTGGAAATAGTATGATGACACTTGAACTTTGCGAGACAAAAAGTGTTTGTTTAATACTTTATACAGCAAGCTTTTCCAGTCAGCTAATGCAAGGAAGTGTGGCTTTTCTGCTGAAGGGAAGAAATTATTAAAATAGAAGAAGTTTTGTTACAGACTATTTTTTTAGGTAGAAAATTGCTTAGCATTTAAAGTTTCTTGCATAGCTTTTTATATATAAACATTTTAGCTCAACTTATACTAATATCCTTTAGAAAACTTTTTTTTCTACCAGCAGCATGGGTTAATTTTTAGCCTGTATATAGGTCCACTGGCAGGATTGCTTCCTAAGAGTTACTAGAAGATAGAAAATTATTTTTTTTTCAAGTTGTTGAGGACAACAAACCAATTACAGATGTTTACTGTCAGTTAGAGTGTTTTGTTTGGGAGCCTTCCTAAAAGAACAAGTCCAAAAAATTGTATTAAAAATGACAGTAAATTGGATGCCAAGTAGACCTACATTTCAATAGCTGTTCACAGCATATATATACAGGGCAGGCACTGGTGGGTTTGCATAACCTTCCTCACACTGCGTGTCCTTTAATCTTTGTGTCTGATTGTGACACTTAAATATCTTTTGAAAAAATGTATTAATTGTCTTTCTGTAGTCACCAGATTATATCTGGACTTTATTAAAAGAATCAGAACTGTGGTAGCACTTTCTGTGATGCAGGTGTATCCAAGTAGGAGTTAAAATAAAATGTGATTTCATCTGATGATACCTGATGGCTGAGTAGCAGCCTTCATCCTTCTCTCTTCTGCCCCCATGGTAAAAAGAACCATTTTGTTTGCCCAGTGAAAGATGGAGTGCAACAACTTGATCCAAAAATGCATCTGTTCTATTCATGCTTTATTTTGGTTACCCAAATCCAAAAATAAAACTTTCCAGTACTGATCTTTGGATGGACCTCAGTTTAACAGTTGCTGCAGTTTTCACAGCTGTCTGAAACTGCCCTCCTGTCTCAGAGAGGATGCAAAGGTGGGGCTGGGACTGTCTCATTTCTCCAGCTGGCTGGCTTCTCTGCTGGGCTGCAGTTGTGCTATGACTGACCCAGCACACTGGGATATTTCATGCACTGAAACATGCCAGCAGAACTGGTGATGAATCTCTCCCATTTAAGAATAGCAGGTTTGGTTATTACCTTTATGGACACTTCAATTCTCTCAGATGGATCAGAGTTGTCCTATAAGCTAAGGTAGTTTGTACACAATTCTAATAGAAGGAGGAGGCCACATTCCTTCTAAAGTGTGTGTGTGTGTGGTTCTTTAAGGATCCAGTCTTCTGTAAGCAAGGCTAGAGGGTCCTGCTGCTCAGGAAACACAACTTCTGGATCCTTCATTAGAAGACATTTTCTCATATGTAATACATTTGCTCATATATTCTGTTATCTCATTCAGGAGAAAGTATGAGTTTTAAACTGTCTTGTACTGAATGGTTCTTTTTGACTATCACTAAGCAGAAGGGAAATATCTGTCCAGTGATCTTGGTTTTGTGTATCCAAGGAAGGGCCTAGTTTTCATTCAGCGTTCAGAATTCCACTTGGGATCACATACATGAATTTTAAAGTGAAACTCACAACCCTTACCAGCCTAGACAGGACTCACTTCATCAACATAAAGTCTTCATTCTGTAAAATGTGGTTGCATTACCTTTCAAACACATGCCTCTGGAAATGAATCTTGAAATAGTAGTCATTCATATAAACAGACCTGAGGAGTTTCACTTCTTTTAAGCACAATTTTATACAACTGTATATTAGCTTCTGTTTCACTATATCATCACTACTCTTAAATTCTTTTACCATTTCAAAGAGTTTGGGATTAATTTAGTTAGAACATTAGTATAAAAAACCTTTCATAATGTCATTGAAATGTTACTCATACCTTTTATGGCATGAGTAGACATGAGAAGACACATGTTGTTAGGAACTGCTTACAGCAAAGTTGTTTAAAAATGACTTAACATCATGATATGATAGCCTTTCTCATCACTTTATATTTTTTTCTGATATCCTTTGTAATCAGAAACTGCATAACTACATGATGCTTCTGTGATGAATTTTAATGTAACTATATGGTAGTGCCCTTCTGAATATATATATATATATATATATATATATATATGTATATATGTAAAACTTTTTTTCTCCATTTGTACTGTGCTAATGACTTTGGAATTTAAAGGTCATTGTAAAGCACAATATGTTGGCTGAAGGAGCCCATGCAATTTTAATAGTGCTTAGCAGGCTGGTGAAAAGAGCAGTCTTTAACAGTGTGCATGTTCTGTGGGAGTTACTGCTTTATGATGTGCAGACATTGAAGGAAGAATGCCAGTGGACTGGAAAGTTGTTACAGCTTAATGATATCCTGCAGTTCAATAAATGCCAAGGCAAACCAACCGTGCTCATTTTCAACCTAGGATAAATTCATTTTGTGATAATTTCTTACATGATTAAATAATGTCTTATGTCAATATGATTATTTTCTCCTGCTATTCATGTAACAGCTTGTCCATGGAAACTTTTCCTTTCGAGTGCACTTTTCTTTTGCCCTGAGAAGTTTATGCACCATGAGCAGGTATATAGCAATGAAATGTAATTAAAAATTTGTTGTCCATGTGGATGGGTTTTTGTTTTCATCTTCCCTCTCCCCCCTTCTTGCCTCCATGCCATCAATTAAATCTAGCATTAACCAGGCTCAAAATAACAAGATATTTAAGGGAGTGGGTTGTTTGGGTTTTTAGGAGATATTCACAGGATATCTAGGGATCAGCATTCTGCCACTGGTGGTGGGTATAAGCTTAAACCTAAAGCACAGCATTAAGATTTGTTAAGATATTTGAGGAAAGAATGCACATTGCAAATGTCAACATATTGTAATGCAGAAGTAAAATGAAAATTGCCTAGAGAATGTTAATTGCTTAGAAGTTGTGGCACATGGAAAATAAGCTTAGAAATTATTACTTTCTTCCTTTTAATAATTTAATGTTAACCATAAAACTGCCCAAACCAATATAGTTTTCTCTCCCTCTAACTTCATTGCATCTTTTTTACTTCTTTTTCTTGCAGAATAGTTAATATATTGTGTGATATGGACTATGAGGGTTCAGTCTGTCTTACAGCTTTTAATGAAGTATCTTTACAGGGAAGAGACATAACTTAAAAGAATTTTAATCCTCCATTTTGTGAGGTGACGTGCTTTGAAGTCTTTTTTGATGTGTGTATATGATCTTTCCAACAAGCTGAATTTGACCTAGTTAAACTTAATTTGTCAACTTAGAGGTTTAGAGCACTGCTACCCACCCTGATTAAAACAAGTACAGCATTGTCTGTTTGACTGTGAGCTCCCCGTGAGTGCTGCCTTTTGAAGATACCTGGTTCATTTTGTTGAAGTTGCTACTTCCATTGTAGCTACTTCCATTTCACTTAAACTGAAGTTCTACTGGTATGCTTTGGGTGTGTTAAATAGAAATTCAGCTGAGTTAACCAGCATTGATAGGTTAAGCAGTGGCAAACACAGTGGGAAACACTAACTGAACTATGTCTTTAGAGGTATATGGAAAAGTTTCCTCTTAATTTAGTCATCCAGCACTGTGCTACAGTGAGCAAAAGCACTTTGCTTTGCTCTCTCTAGGATTTTTGTTTACATTTTTGTGCTGACGTGTTGAATAGTGTTTCGTTGTTGGAAGGAGATGATGAAAACTGGTCATAGAATCATAAATGATTTGGGTTGGAAGGTACCTTAACTTAGTACCAACCCCACTGGCAGGAACACTTTCCACTAGACCAGGTTGCTCAGTGCCCCATCCAACCTGGCTTGAACCAGCCCATAGCATGGATAAGTTACCATGTACCAGCTCTTCTCCTGTGGTGCTATGTACTGAAAAAATCAAATCATTATGTGCTTCAAAATACAAATACAGTACAGACACAACATGTCTCCTGCCAAGTGCATTGAGGAAACAAACTGATCTCTTAAATTCTGTCTTGTTCTTCCCATTTCCATTTTTTAGAGAAAGTTCCCATTTTGTATTTTCCATCATGCTGGAATTAGGCAAAGAGTAGGTTTTGGAAAGGCTACAGTACACATCACTGAACTGTGCCTGTCTGGTTCTCCCTTCTAGGGGTATTTTTTTTGTCTTTCTGTTTCCCGTATGTCTTTTTCCAACCCATATGTGACATTTGGCTCATTTAAATAAATACACAGGAAAAAAATACAATTCAGTGGAAATCCACTATAAACTCCAGAGTTTAATATAGTGGAATTGTAGTGAATCCTGTAATTTAAAAGAAAGAATGCGTTTGAGTAACAGATCTACAGATAATTTATGTGGATTCAACTTACTTTCTTCTTAGTATTTCCTGTGATTACTGATTCTGAGATATGACCAGGAATTAAGTGTAATACTTTGGGTATATATTTAAACCATAAATGAACATGGTTTAAAACTGGATAGAGCTGGTGCTGTTGGACAGTCTGAAATAGTGCTGTATCAGAACACAAGTTCCATCTTCCTGCTTTTGTTAAGTAAATTGTGTGTATATCTGTAATATCTTAGAAGACCTGTCAGGGAAAGAGAGAATTTTGTATTTACAAACCCAAGCTGGCTGAAACTGCCATCCTCATGGGGGCAAATAGTGAAGGGTTTTACAAACACCTACTGAGGGAAGAGAAAAATATGTGAGAATTCTTGTGCTTTATTTTAGAATTTGAATGCCCAGACTCGTCTTCCTCTGAAATAAATAATTTAACTTTATGAACATCAACAAAGGGAACTAAATGCTTTCAGCAGATTCTAGTACTAAAATAATTCTTCAGCAAAAGATTTTTTTTAATACAAGCAGCATTATTTCAACCAGTAACTTTCATAAACTTGAGATTGCTATGCCAATTTCAATTAGTGCACCTGTATGCATTAAATATACCGAAACAAGTGGAGTGTACCTATGCCAGGTGTGATAGCACTGCCCAGAGTAGCACAGTATTGACAGTAATATTTTTACTTTGGTCACAGTGTGGATAGCACAATTGGTTTGGTTTTCAAGAAAATTCTAACACTCCACTTAAATACCAGTTTTAGTTTCGTGCTCAGTTGGTATTTGTACCTCAGACATAAGTTGTAATAGCCTTGTGTCTGAATTGTCTGCTGTGTTTGAAAAAGTACTGCTTTTTTTGAACAAGGTTTCTTCTTAATTCTCTTAATTTCCTTTTGCAAAGTAATACTGAATTTAATCAGAAACTGTACTTAGCTGATTGTGTCAGAGCTTTGTGTGGATTTAAATTATTCAGTCTGTAGTAAAACTTGCCTGAGTTATTTTCAGGTAAATATCTGATTAATTCTAAATTCCCTGTGGATTTCTGTAGCCCAGAGTCCCATCTGTTTTAAAATAAATACATTTAAGAAAAAATTCTATGCTTCAATGGATTTTTCAGACAAGGACTGAAGCAAGTCCTTATAAATAGCAGAGTTCATAAACCGTGGGTAAGAGTCTCTGTGCATTAAGGTATAAATTTGAAGCTGTGCATCATCAAAGGTGTGTTGTGAGGGTTCCAGCATATTTCGGTTAATAACTTCTCTTACTCTGGAGTCCAGACTGACCTGCGTATTAAAATAGAAAGTCATGTAAATATTAGTGGTGAATAGTACAGGTGGGGTCTTAGTTTTGTTTTATTGGTTGAAAAAGCCATATTTTTTAAGCATTTCAGCTGGTGTCTTCCAAGACTGTAAAAATTGCTGAATATGCTTATGCAAAAAATTATTCTGTTAAAATTTGAATGGAGCAATATCTTGAGTATGGGTAGAGAAATGTCCTCACTGACCTACCTTATTTGAACAAGGCTGTCTGCAATCCCATTATTACTGAGACCGATGGGTTATTTCCAGACCAACTTCCTGCTCTATGCTAGAGAACATTTATAATTTTTTGTGACAGTTCATTTCCTGGAGAGTTAGTGCTGTTGTAAAGACTGAATTTGGGGTAAGAGTATGACGCAGGCGGACAATGTAACCTGGGAAGCTGTTGCTTAATCAAATTGCTGTTAAAAAGCAGAGTGAATTGATGTGAACCACAGGTAGGGCTATAGAATGACTCCATACAACATACAGTAATGTCATTTTTTTTTTTTTCTGCAAGTCTCTAGTGTCTGTAGAGAGATAATAGTATTGCAGGAACAGACTGGGTAGATTTAAACAGCATTTTTACATGTACATAAATATAGCTGGCACCCAAAAAAATTAAATTGCAATTTTGTAAGGATGTTGGAAGGTTTAAAATTCCAGCCGTCTTGGCAGGATTATATTCAAACTGTACTGAGGTGTCTTTGAAACTTGACATATTTGCTAACAGCAAAGTGACAAGTAGTTTTGAAAATTTTGGGGAAGTCATTGTGTTTGTTCTATGCCATATTTTGTCAGCTGCTCTTTGAGAAATTTGTGCTTTGAAAATAACACTTTATTTGTGGTTACTGTGCTTTTGGAGAGATGCATACACCTCCTTCCGAGTGTAATGAAAAAAAGGAACGCATCTGTCCAGCAAATAAAATTTGAGTTGAGCAAGGATAACATGATCAGCCATATATTTGTGCCTCAAACTAAAAATTCTACATCAGCATACCAGGGTTGCATAGGAAGAGCTTCCTTACAATCAGTGAAAGTAGTTTTGACCATCTCACCTCAACCATGGGTGCCTTCTTCCCCTAAATATCTACTTGATGGTCGTGGAATGTGGGGGTGCTGGGGGGAAGTTCTCCCTGAGTATTGCTGTAGCTAAACACGTTACAACTAACTGTGCAATGAAGCATCAAAGAATGTATTAGGCAAAGGAATATACCTCTTTGGGAGAAAGGATAGAAATATAATCTTCATAAATTAGTCTTGCTTTTTCTTCAATGACACTTTTGTTGGATTCTTGTTTTAGTTCCTCGCAGGCCATCCAGAAAAGCATGTTTTCCTCACTGAATTCTGTTCGTAGAAATTCACGAAAAGCATTTCTGCCAGCTGGAGTGAGCATCAACTTGTCAAATGATTGAGCCCAGGCATTTACTTCTTCAAGAGTGGGAGCAGGGCTTAAGGAGGAAGAAGAGCAAAAGAAGAGAGAAATGAATGGTTGTTACTCAAGCTGTTTACAGCTGGCAGGAGGCATCTGCCATCACAGTGGAACAAAATTGTAAGGTTCATGGGGTTCTGATTCCTCACTGGAACTACCCAAGTGCAAACTCTTGTAAACACATTTATAAGATTTTTTTTTTAAAGTGTGCTTATCAAAAGCTCTGATGCAGGTGATGGCCTCTGCTTTGATGCAGAAATTGTAGTTTACGGCTCAGAGTAATTGCAACAAAGAAGTACCTGTGCAACAGCTAAACATTTATTCTATCCCTAATATTCCTTTTTAAATTATGGTTAAAATTGAATGAAAATACATATAAAGAAGCAATGATTCAAAACACTCTGAAAGGTACCCACTTGTATGTTACCATTTTACAGGTGCTTTTACCTGTTTGAGCACTTCTGAAGAAACTGTTGCCTGACTTTGGGGAGGATCTAAGTTCCACTTCATTATTTTTATAAGGCTGAGCACTGCCGGTTAAACTCATTGCATACTTGCTGGGTAGGAACAGGATGTATTTTTAAATTATTTCAGGAAAAAGGGAGACAGTTTACAATGCTGGTTTTAATTTGTCATTAAATTAAATGAGAGTGGGGATGTGCTTACATGCTGCATATAAATAAAGCAGAATATTATAGATCAGACCTTTGGTTCATTAGAAGGTAAAAAAACAGGTGACTTGCAAATTGAGTGTAAATGACAAGTAGATAATAGTTATTTTCATATGTCAGGTAAATTATTGCAAATCATTGCAATTACTTAGTATGGTTTGTTGGGCTTGTTTCATTTTAGCTTGACAGAACACTTAATAAAGACCATACCTTTCCTCACAGTTTGGAATACCCTCTGCTTGGAGTTCATGAGACATTCTCCTTGCTCTCTCTTCTTCTTGATTTCTAACAGTAAGACTGCAAAGTAGCAGACAAAGTTTTAGTCAACTTTATGGAGAAAAAGGCTGAACATACACCAGATACTTTCCCTTCTATACGTAAAAAAAAAAATCTAAAAGGACAGAAGCTAGTGATAGGCACATTACCCACACTTACATTCTGACCTTAATTTTACAATTGTATAAACCTTGAGTGTAGCTGAATGCTGTTTAATATTCTATAATAAAGATCTTCTGCAGAAGGAGCATAGTTCCATAAAATATCTCAAGTTGAAGGGACCCATTAGGATTGTCAAGTCCAATTCTATATATGTACACACAGAAGTGTATATATATATGTATGTATATGGGATATGTATACATGCATACCCTTGGTCACATACCAAATCTATTCTCCCTTGATTTTTGTACTGTGTATATACTCAGTGCAATGCTTTTACTTAAGCTGGACCTGATGCACTGGTTTAATGTGAGTTAGATTTCAAGGTAGGTGGGTTTAGATTAGTTTGTTTGCATTTTTTTTTCTCCTCAGCTGTGATGAGGACCAAGACTCTGGTTTGGAGTGGTGATACCATGTTACAGGAAAGCCAGAGTTCAGAAGGACCCAAGATTTAAGTGAGCTAAAGACTTCTGTATGTGGTATTGGAAAGGTAAGCATCTTTCAGAGTTCAGATGTAGATACAGCCAGATTGTGTGGTGATTGATTGCATCTTAGAAAATTGCTAATACATGCGTCAAAATGTACGTTCTGGAGCACAAAGAGCAGTTCTATCATTGCTGAATATCATTTTGAGTATGTCTGAATGGAAACACTTGTTTGTAGCATTACAAAAACAAAATTTGCTGCAATCACTAGTGATCACTGACGGTTTTTGATGTCCCATGGAAGGGTAGCTGTCAACTCCTGCTTTTTTCATCAAATGTTAGTTAAGATAGCTCTAGTTTTTAAAAATTTCTTTTGTAGTTGTTGATGATTCATTTTCATTTGAAGCTGGATTTGAAAATATAAATATTTTTTTAGGGAGCAAGGACTACATTCCAGTTCATATAGGCTATGGTAGCTTAGTGACAAATGCATGTGCATACACACATGCAGTCATATAATCTGTAAAGCTGCTTAAAATAGGTCAAGAGGAAAAGGTGAATAACCTGTTATTTACATGAAACAGGCCCTCCAGCTGAAACAAGGCAACACAGTTGCAAAACTTCTAGGCAAATATCAAACTTAATTTCTTCATTTGTATCTTACCTTTCTTTCATGCTAATGTTCTAAGTTTTGCTGCCTTGATCCCTAAGAATCTCATTTATCTCTAGGAAGGTTTGTTTGTTTGAGGGTTTTTGTTTGTGGGTTTTTTTTGTTTTTTTTTTTTGTTTTTTTGTTTTTTTTTGTTAAACCAGTGGATTTTTCTGTTTTGCATTCTAAACTCTTGACCAAGTCTTATTTGCAGCCTCATTATTTCCTTCTCTGTCTTTGCCTACTGTTAGTCCATAACCTGCAGAGACCTGCTTTTCTCTTTGCCACGTGTTGAAGACATAGGAAAAATTTTGTATTGCTAAGATGGAGAGCAGATACTGCAAACACTTTTTTTCAGCAACATCTGAACCATATGTTCAAACCAATGAACTATCTCACCTTTTCAGAAAATAAAAAGAGAAAAAAGTAGTAGTGCTAGTTCTTTATTTTCTTAGGTTATATGGGCCTCAAGCCTTTACTACCAGTGGTTCTGGCCTTTTTTGAATATGTAAACTGATATGTATTCCTCATATACAGACAGGAAGTGATACTCTTGTCAGAACTGTTTTTTGATTTAGGGGAACCAACAGATCCAATAGAAGGCAATACAGTTTTCATAGGATAATGCACAGAAAAGGGAAAAGACCAAAGAAATAACAAAAGTTTCCCTAAGAGAACATGCCATACATCAGAAAATTACTTACAGGCAGGCTCTTTCCCTGGAAATGTACAAGTAAATAATAAAGAGACTAGTGCAATACTGGATCCTCTGGAGATCTGGAAGAGTAACAGGCTGGAGGCTTGGGTTTGACTGTAGGAATGAACACAGGCTCTGAGCATCCAGCTGAGAGACTCATTTCAGTTCATTCTAAATCTACTATTAAGAATATGCTGAATATTGGATGTTCAGCAGCTCAGCTGCATGACTCATGGAGACTGTTATTTTTATTCCTATTCATAATTTTTCTGTTCCAAGAGCTTAGGCTATTTTAAGGAAATGGTCTATGAATGGGGAATATAAATAGCTTAATTATGGTTTGTTTTGCATTTCTTGCTACTAGAAAACAATTGTTTTAAAAAAATCAGAAATTATTTTAAAGCTGAAACAAGCTGCTCTGTTTCTGAGCCTGTATTGGTTTCCCAGATGATTCTGAAATGCAAATAGGAATTTTAAGCATCATGAAATGTGGGTAGTTTCACAAACCCTATTGAGTAAATTGCTTTCTTTGAATTGTTTGAATAGTGAGATGCACAGAAAATGAGCATCCTGGAAAATATTAGGTGAAATCACAAAAAAAACCCCCACTTTATCAACAATTTAAAAGGTAAAATGCAAATTTTATATACCATGACTTAGTAGACAAATGTGTCTTATTTTTTCCTTTAATGGAAAACCATTTTTGTGTAATGCAGCTCTGGACTGAGCCACTTGCAATTGCACTGGACAGCTGTTGAAATGGCATTGGAATTTGTATGGGATGCTTTAACATAGATGCAGTAGGTAGCAAACTGATCCTGTACAGTCAGAGTGTTAATGTCTCTCTAAATTCTACTTTAGTTTACCTGGAAGCACCTGCTGAAAATCTTGGTAGGATCAGAGCCAGAGTTCTTGGCATCTCACAAAAAATCCCAAACCTCCAAGCAGCATTTTGTCTGTGCAAAATATTCACTATTTGCATTAGGGAGTGCAGAATTTTGTGTACCTTGGCTTCTGATGAACTGAGTACCAATAGCAAGGAAATGACCAGTCTGTTCTTCCCTTGCCTTCTAATGGTGTTCTCCAACACATTTGCCACAAAGTGCTATTGGAAAACAACATTAGTGGAATACATTCCTAGCCCAGGCTGTAAGGTCATTTATGATCACTTCCCATCACCTCAGTGCCAGGTTTGCTTGCTCTGAAGTGTTTATGTGGTGGATAGTGAATTTCTAAGAAGCATTCCACTTGCTGTCAGTGTTTTGGCTGAACTCTATGGCTGTTTAAGACTTTTTTGTTTATTTGAAAGCCAGTTCTACTCTCACCCATTAAGTAACCCTTGACCCTAAACGGATACAGGGCTTTTGAGTATGAGATTTACTTCAGTTTAGAATGAAATCTTTTGGATCTGGAGGAGCTGGTAAAAAAGTGAAGGTGAACACATTGTTAATTTAAGGAATCAAGTGATTCCTTCTCTTTTGCTTTGATTGATAAATTTTCTTCCTTAACAGGAATGGAACTTTTCTAATGGGAGTTTTTCTGAATTTTTTCTGCTTAGCTCCTCATTTCAGCAAATATCTACAATGTTTGAAGTTTCTAGTCCCAATTATTATCTTTACATGAGTTGCAGGTGCCATGAGTTGGCAGTACTAATTAATGACAACAGATCCAGTTAACTTCAGGGGAAAAGAAGAGTGCTGGGCACCTGGTTGTTCATTTTCTGACCTACAAATCCTTCCACCTTCTCCTAACTCCATTTAAAATCTTCAGTGCTGCTTATCAAGGCCCACATCTAAATCTAAAGCTGGGACATATTCTGGTACTGCTTTCAGTTTTTAGTAGGAGCCTTAGTGAAGCTCAGTGCTGAGGAGACCCTGTCCAGCACAAAACAGACATTGCACAGTATTGACAAAAAAAAAGGGCAATAGAGATACTGTACAGATGTTATTTTTAAATCTGTTATTTCAATGGCAGGGGGAAGAAAGAGTACACTGGAGTAGAGGATTGTGTCTAGTAATAGAATACAGCTATCTCTTTGTGTCCCAGATCTCCAGAATTATACAAGTGTTTTCTTTGGCTTATGTTATCCTATGCAGGAGCTGTGTTCCTTCCCTGCTATTCTGTTCCCTAGAGGCTTGAATGAGAGGGGTTACCATGAGCAGCTGCAGCAACAGCACCAACAAAAGCAGCAGGCATTGGACCCTCGATTTCCTGTGCTGAGCTGAGCCTGTGCAGCACCTGGGGTCTCCGGGGTCGTAGCCATCTGCCGTTTGCGTATCTCCGTCCTCTCTGATCCCATGGGCTGCAAGCAACAAAGGAAGGGGGAAGTAAGAAACATCTCTCTCTTTTTTGTTTGCTTTAGAAGTCTTACCCAGAAGTGCTGAAGGCCACAGCCTCAAAGGAACTGAAAAGCTAAATCACTGATTTTCCCCCATGGAAGTCATTAGGTATTGAATCCTTTGGAAGATTCAGTCATTTAAGTGCTGTGATGGGAGGCAAAGGGCTAATGAATGCTTCAATTGTATGGTAATACGATGAGAAGGGAATGGTGATGCAGAGAACAAAAGGTACTGGAGAAGGAAATACAGGTGAGCTTGCCCCTAATAAGTAACAGCTGTGCTGATCACCCAATACTGCCTCACCCCTGATGAGTCACAGCTATACCCAATAAACGTAAGTGTGATAAAAAGGTTAGCTGCTGAGGAGGAATCATGAAGGAGAAGGATTCTGAGGAGAGAGAATTGCTGCTGTGAAGTCAATCTGGGTCTGCAGTTAGAGCCTCTTGTTAGAACCTGCAGTCACAGTCTAGCTAGGTAAAAGCCTGCAGTCAGAGTCTGCAAACTAATACATGCAGTCATAGTTCAGCAGGAAATAACCAGCAGTCAGAGGCTGCAAGGGAAGCCTACAGCAGGAACTTGCTGCAGCCAGAGTCAGTGAATGGTTGGAGTCAGGATGGCTGAGCTGTAAAGAGGAATAAACCAAGACCCTTTTCATGCTGTGACCAACGAGAAGTCTGTGTCTTGGCTCATTTTTATCCTCTAACAAGAGGGCTGCTGCAGCAGGTACAAGTGAGGGGTCTTGGAGAGCTAGAGCTCTTGGCCCAGAGGTATATAAGCCTAGGAGTTGAAAAGTGTTTCCAGATGTTTTGACTTCAAGGCCATCCTAAAAAAATGGAATAGAAGTAGTTAGGGCCATTTTTTATTTTTTTTTCACCTGATTAGCCAGTGCACAGTCTTCATGATGCTTGAGTGAGACACCTGAGCTCTCCTGATAATCTGGCCTTTGGTGAGTATTGCACATGTCTCAAACCTGCTGGTTCCCTTTGTAGCAAAAGAGGAAGGGCCAGTGCTCATTTCTCCATTGAAGGTCTGACTGCTACAGTTTTTAAAAACGTTTTTCCTCTGTGCTTCTGTGAAGATGAGGAGGAAACACAAAACTAGATGATAAATGATTATATGGTTTTCACTGAGCCCCTCAGCTGAAGATAACATGAAATAATTTTTGGTGGATGCACTGGTTGGTTTTTTTTGCACAGTTGTAGGAAGCCTTTCTGCATTTTGCAGATTGTGCAGATAAGTGGTGTTGATGAAATGACAAGTCCCCTTGGAGTCCCTGTTCATTTCTGACCTATCTCTGAGCTTCACATTTGCTCTACAGCACTTAATAGTGCTCTCCCTGTTATGCTGAAAGTTGTGCCATATGTAAGTGACAGATATCTTTGAGTGATGAAATGCTAACTTTTACAAAGATGAGTATGGCTTTCTTCATTTTATTTGTATTTGATTTTTGGATACGGAGCTAGTCATCCTCTTGTGTCACGAGATTCCTTTGTGTGTAGGTTTGTTTCAGGTTGCTAAACCTTTTGAGGCCATGACAACTGGGAATTAAAATTAGCTGCTGCCAATTTTGAGTTCTTTTTTTAAATCTATAATGTCAGACTTGAATCTAATGAGATAAATACTTAGGGGTTAAAAGTCGCTTTCCTTTCTAAAATGTTCGTACAGGTTTAGGAAATGCTGTTGTTTTAACTTGAGGGGGAATGTACAGATGGTGTTATGGACTCGACAGAAGTGTCAGGAGAAGAAAGAATGTTATTTTAGCAGAGTGCAGCAATACATTTTGCTGCACTTTGGCTGTTGTGGTGTTTTGTGGGTTTTTTTTAATGTTGAATTTATTTTGGTCTTGTAGAGCTTAATGGTATTTGTATTTGTGAGAACCACCCACTCTCCCAAGAGACAAATGCATGACATGGTGGCAGAAGATGCACCTGTGTAGCAGGAGGAATAAAATACAAGAACAACAATATAGATAGAAACTATAACCCATTTTGAAACTCTGAAGGCCCAATCTGACAAGCAATGCCTGAATCACCAGCAATAGAAAATTAGAAAAAAAATATAGCTTCCAACTGCCCCTCCTCAACCTTTCTTGTTTCAAAATGCAGAAGGATAACTGAAATATAGAATACATTTGTAGATTCAGATTTGTCAGCTTCAGATTAACATGAATGGAATGAATAAGTATTAATTTCCTTCCAGATAACTATAGTTTTTTAAATGGAGCATTTTCAGATTTCAGTTAGAGAATGATAGCCTATAAAACAATTTTTTTGGAAGGATCATATATCTAACAATATTTCAGGCTGCTTTGGATAGTAAGCTATTATTATGGATTAGAAAAATGTGACTTGGATTCAGACATGTGCTGTTTCTATAGCCTAATACATCCACTCTTACTTCTGAGGTATTTTATGTTCACACATTCATATATTTTATTAATAATGAGTTAGCCTGTGCTAAATACAATCCAAGGCCCATGTTATAGGATGGCAAGGCAGAGTGCTGAGCAGAGGTGCAGGTTATTACAGAGTTGTAGAAACTCCTTTGGTGCACATAGTATTAAGTCCCAAAGGACAAAACTGTATCAAGCTGGTCAGGTTCACAGAACAAGCAATAAGTGATCTATCTCACCACTGTTCACCTAACTTAAGGAGAGCTTATTTTATGTATGTAGGTATCTTTCTGCTGCTTCTAATATATCCAGAATTTCACTGTAGATATGGAAGTTTTCCATCACACTTTGCTGCTTCTCACTGCAACTACCAGAGCTGTGTAATGAGCCTTGCCAGGCAGTTGCTGGTTTGGGTTGTGCTGTGTGCAGGAATGGGTAGTAGATTTATCAATTACTCCACTGAATATTATTTGCAGGAATTAACAAGATTCCTTGCTCCTTTATAGTACAGCCTGCATTAGTAACAATTTACGCAATTGCTTGATTGATTTGTGGATCTGTGGGAACTGAGGCGATAATTATTTTGCCTTCAGTAGACTTCAGGCTCCTTCAGGGCAAAAAGGAGAGGGTGTTTTTAGACCTTGTAGTGAAAAGGTCTTCTATTCATGTAATTTTATAGTTGTTAATTTGGAACATCAGATTTCTAGACTTCTCTGAAGGTGCTATGGGAATGAAAAAAATGTATGAGAACCCTCTGTACTGGATGTTCTCTGCACTTTGAGAACTGGAGTCTGCCTTCTCTGTCCCCACCATCTGGAGCAGCAATGTGCCTTGTTTGAAAATGGGTTAGAGAAGAAAGCACAGAGGATTAGAAAACTGGAGATGGACTGCTCTCCTGTACATGTTTTCTGAGGAATCCAAAAATACTTTTAGGATACTGATGGAATGATGTAAGATACTTTTAACCAAAGGACTTCAACCCCTGCCATCTCATGCTCTGTTTATAGTCAGACTTGGTATGGTTTTAGCCAATTGCTGGGTATAACATGAATTGTCAGTAGGGTCTAATTTTGCTGATATTGAGTCACTGTGAGGAATCAAATCCTTGAATGGGACAGTCAGTGTCTAGATGGCAAGAGGGGATTCTGTTGCACGGGTCCTCATAGTGGTGGTGTTGGCTGGACCACACGAGGCCCTCGGATCTGCATTACTGCTCAGATCCTACACGTAGCTGTCTCATGTGCCTTGGGACCGCTCCAGCGCCTGCATGATCCATCCCTGCTGATTGTCTGGAGCTACAAAGTATCTTCTGCCTCCCTAAATTGTGTACGTGAGTCTATCCTGCATGATCATTTTTGCATCTGCAGGAAGCTTCTTCTGACTACGGACAAGTGACTGGCCACTTACAAGTCTCCTCTGACTACCAGCAGTCTCTGCAGAACTGAGTTGGTTTTATAGCTTTGGAGTTTCTGGATATTAGTCAGCACACTGGAACATAAAGAAGCTTGTCTAGGCACAGTGGGTCCTGCCTGGAGGAATCCAAAGAACCATCCAAATTCCACATGGAGAGTGCCAATTAGTCAAATGCTTAAATGAGAATGGGGAGTAGAAGTTGAGGTGTTCAGCTTGTCTCCAGTTGGTTCATTGTTTCAAGTCAATCTAATGTAGCATCTCTGCAGGTGCCCTGGTGCAGAGTTTCTGGGTGTCCCAAGGAAAGAGGTGTCCTTCTCTATGTTATGATAACAACAAATTTAGTCCATTATAAAATCCCTAAAGGGCAATGAAACAAAAATAGAGGAAAATGAATGGCACGTGTTCTTGCTTCTTATTCTGCTAGATGGCATCTGTGAATCATATAAAAAAGTATTATTGAATGCTAATAAGTAATTAAAAAAATAGTCCAAGGATTTAAGCAAGCATCTGAGATGCCTCTTTCGACAATAGTGGCAAAACCAGTGTAAGCCTTAAGAGTAATCTTGAGGTGGTGAAATAAGAATGTCTGCCATGCTTTTTCCACTCTAAAGCACACCTATCTGACATTCAGATTATGAAGCATTTCTCCATTTAACCTTATAAACACGAAGGAGTGTAAAGGTCAGGGGAGTGAAAATTATTTTCCTGGTTAAAAACACCTCAGGTGATATTTGACTTAGTTGTAACATTTATAGTATTTGCTAATTTCTCAGGAGAAAGGTGGGCTACCAAGAAAATAGTATTCCCAAAAGAGGAATGTTTAAAATCTAACCCACAGATGTAAATTTAAAAAAAACAAAACAAAACCTCAACCAAATAAAAAAAAAGCCCCAAACCAAGGAATATGCAGAAGATTGTACACAAAATTTTACAGTTTTATCCCCACTTTATGCTAAAACGCAATGACATTTTTTCAGCTCAGAGTGCAAAAATTCTATTACTTAAACTTAGTTACTGAGACATAATGTTCCCTCCTTTTACACATTGCAATCAGGCAGGTGTGCAAGCCTTTAGCTTCTCTTTGGGGCTGATTTGCATGGCCACAGCATGAAGCTTTCCCAGTAACTCCACAGGCTAGGAAGCCCTGTGCTGGAACTCTAGCTGACAGCCACTTGGAGTGAGGGCACAGATGTGGATCATATAGTCCAGTTATTTTCCAGTAAATACTTCAGGCCTGATCCAAACTCCACTAAAGCAATGAAAGCCACCTCGGTGTCAGCAAGCTTTAGGTGAGGTTATGTAACTCTCACAGTTGCTGCTTTGACTTTGGATCCTCGCAGTAATGATAACCAGTGAGTTGGAAGAGATTCTGTTCTTATCTGCTAATGTCATAAGAGGCTTGCAACTAGGGTCAAGTTCCAAATAAATCTCTAAATCTATTTTTTAACAATTCAGATATATTTGGGGCTGCAACAAACTCCCACTGAAGCCTGTGGCAGTTCACTGTCAGCTGAAATATGAACAGGAAACTTGATGCTCGTGCTTCTTCCTTTTCATTGACAAATGTGACAAGCAGGCTTTCTGCATCAAGCAGTGTGCTATTTTAGACAGAGAAGAATTCTAATATATGTTAATGAACTCGCCCACACATATGCACATGCTTAAGGCATAGTTGTCAGATTGCCCACTTACTAGGTTAAGAGCAAGAGCTCCTCGAAAGTTATCTTGTATTATTGGAGATTTGGAATATTGTAGTGGGATGTTTGGAATGGTTGAGAGTTTGTGACTGCAAGACAGAGGTTAGCAGAAAGGAGACTGGCAGCACATGGAATAAGCCAGCTTTTTATGTCACTGCTGTACCCAAGTCTGGTAAAGGCTTCAATGGATAAAGTTACAAGTGAAAGTGTTATCCTGTAACTAACAGCTCTGGAACCCTTTCATGTCAAATGTTCAGAAACTGAGTACCTTTTCTTGGTTTACTTAATTTGTTTTTCCAGAAGAGCAAAGCTCAGAGGAGCCGAGTTCATCTATCCAGCTTTAAAGCATTGCTTTACATTTCAAAAGGAATGGCTGAAAGGGTATCACACTGTGCAGGTAACAGGTAATTGTGCCTTGATCATGTCACCTGTAAGAGGTGCTTTTCTACCCATGCCTTAGATGTCTTCTGTTCCTTTTTCTTTGGTATTCAGTTCTGCCCAGTTGGTCACCACACGAGGCCACTCTGCAAAATCTTCCTGCACTGAAGTCTTTCTCTGAGTAAAGTCTGACTTTCCTGTTAGAAACCTAGTTATTTGGAGCTTCAATGGGATTTTTGTGGGTTTTGTTGTTGTTGTTTTGTTTATGTTTGTTTGGTTGGCTTTCAGAGAGATACCCTATATCTCCTCTGGATAAAGAAATTCTTTAGTTTGGATTTTATAAGAAGAGACTTCATTGAAAATGTTACTCTAACATGCAATTAGCAGGGTCACTGCCATTATTTCTCCTGGAATAAGGGAAAGACTTGAGAGAATTCTTTACCAGTTGCATAGGAAAAGCAACAAAAGCAACCTGTTGTTTCTGTCCAGCTGATTATGTGGATGCTGTGACAGTGGAGCAGCATGAATGTAAGTATGGATATAACTTTATCCCATGCTGAATCCTTCACAAACTAGGTCACTGCAAACTGCAATTAAGTTAAATCAGTGTCAGGATCTTCTCCTCTGCACAACACAAGCTGTCAGCATCCCTTGTCTTGTCTTCTGTGGCAGCTGGGGAGAGCCTCAGTGGATGTATGCCAGTCACACTGACTGATCAGCTCTCTTGGAAGAAAACCCAACATAAAACCCCACAGGCTTCTCCAGTGCTGGGATTTTTACCACTGCCTCAACCCTCGTTTTGCTGGCTCTGATGTCAGAGAAAGTACCTGCTTCTGTTTATTTTTTATGCTGCTTGTTTTAAGAAACAATATTTTTAAAGAAATCATTCATCCTAATATTTTACAAACCTCTCTACTATGTAGTGAAACTGGTACCTGTAAGCAGTTTACTCTGCTCGCTCCCATTATCTCCTCCTGGGTGCTTGGTTGCATTGTGCTTAATTATGAATGGCCTCCAAAAAGCCCGTTTTACTGTACTATGAAGTGACTCATATCACACAGAAGCTCTGACAACTCGCACTGGGTACTGGAGGCACATGGCTCTGTATTAGTCAGTGACTCATTTCACATTGTACTCGGTGCTGCGATCTGACTCACACTGAACTGTGTGAGAAGCTGACTGACATTGTACTGGTCTGAAAGCTGGTTTGAATCGGGATGACTCACCCTGGAGTTCATTAAGCGGTGATTCACACACTGTTTCCTATTGATTCCGACTGTCGCGATTCACTTCGGATTGTACTACGCTGGCATCTGGCTGCTCTGCAGGGCAGGCACTGTGATAGCAACGCTCTGCCTGGTGAGCTCGGCTGTAGCGTCAGCCAGGAGTAAGTACCAAAGTCAATTTAATGCTGAAGGAAAGTCAGAATTTGGCTTAGCACACATTCATTTTGGTCATGACACTTTCTGGGCTTCTTTGCTTCACCTGGCTTTGACAAGTTTTGAAAACAGCAAGTGAGGAGCAATGAACCTCTAGCTAAGAATCCTCCTACTTCTGAATGCCAGATCTGCAGAGTATTTCTGAGACTTGCTGTCTCCTTTGTCACTTTTCTTAGTGAAAAAAGATGGGATGAATTTCTGTGAGTGATTGTTGCTGATACGCTTCAAGTTCATCAACATTTGACCTGAGCTCCAGGAGACACAGGCACCCTACAGCCTGAAAACTCCTTCCCGGTACTTTAAACTCATTCCTCAGACATCACTACTCACTCTGAAATATGTTCACTGTTCTAAGCAAGGGGTAGAGAGGTGTAAAACAGCTTAGGTGATGCTTCCATGATTAAATATTTGGGATCCAGAGTAAAGATATCAAAGTAGGTATTGATGTGAGTAGATAAAAAAATTAAAGGAGAAATAAAGTAACTGTTCTCTCACCTTTGAGCATTTTATAAAACATAGCTTTACATTCAGTTGGCTCTGAGTTTAGAGAGACACTCCTAATTTCAACATGACGTTCCTAATTTTAGGAACCACAACTAGGAATCTCCTAGTGGATTACGATTCCAGTGTTCCATTTAGTAGAACTGGTGTTTACTGCTTGTGGTCCTGTAACACAGCAGCAGTGTAGCTAGCTCCACAGCCCAGAGCTCTGCAGAGCACTGGATTCGATGCTGACGTTCTGTTTGTGCAACAGAGGTACAAGGAGACCCCTTGTCGTTATGTCATAGCAACAAGTGCCATATGAAAAGTTATCATTTTACGTTTTTCAGCAGCAAAAATGAAATAATGGAATGGTTGCATCATGTAAATTACACTGCTATTAAATTACTGTAGGTTCTTACTGGAGTGTACAAGGATAATCTTATTTCACTTTCTGTATTTGTGTCCAATTTTCATTACCTGCCTTTTCCTAACTACGGACATTACCTAATGACAGAGCTCAGGAAGAGCTCTTTCTCTTCTCTAAGGCTGCTTAACAAGGCAGACTCGTACTGGAAGACTCTCCGAAGCATTCGCCTGTTGCTGCTTATCTCTCTAACTTGGCAGGGGAGCCCCGGGCTCCGAGAACAGACGCACCGCAGGACCCCCTTCACGGTGGGGCGGGGGCACGGCTGCTGCCTCACCTTCGGCCGCACTCGTGAGACGAGGCAGGAGGGCCCGAGCCCTTGGTGGGGGCCGAGCCGAGGTGTTACCTGCGCTGGGGCCAGGGAGGTGGCGCGGCCCGGGGTGCGATCCCGCCCCAGGGAGGGATCCTGACCCCGCTCCCGGAGCCGAGGTCAGCCGGGTGATACCCGGGCTCTGCGCTGGGAGCCCCTGGGGAGGGATGTGGGGGTGAGAGCCCGAGCCCCGGGCGCTCCCGCCTTGCGGCTCCCGACCCTCCGGGAGACCGGGGGAAACGCCTTTTGCACCGAGTCCGCACGTTCCCCCCGGGGAGGGCGGCTACAGCCGCTGTCCCGCC
>JANPWX010000043.1:1023353-1047862 GCA_024734555.1 Trochalopteron elliotii
GGGACGTCTCGACGGGGCGTCGAGACGAAGCGCGGGCAAGGCCGGCGGGCAGGGAGCTGCGGCCGAAGGAAGGGGCTGGAGAACAGAGCTGACAGCGAGGCGAGGGGCCTGGCAGGCCTCGGAGTCTGCGGCGAGCGGGGCAGCTGTGGGAGCGGAGGGACGGGGCGGGAAAGAGAGAGAGAAAGAGAGAAACACAGCGGGCGGGAGCCCCGCTCCCGGTCAGCAGCGCCGCTAAGCCCGCGGGACAGAAGCGGGGCTCCCGGACGTCTCGACGGGGCGTCGAGACGAAGCGCGGGCAAGGCCGGCGGGCAGGGAGCTGCGGCCGAAGGAAGGGGCTGGAGAACAGAGCTGACAGCGAGGCGAGGGGCCTGGCAGGCCTCGGAGTCTGCGGCGAGCGGGGCAGCTGTGGGAGCGGAGGGACGGGGCGGGAAAGAGAGAGAGAAAGAGAGAAACACAAAATGAGCATCACCGAGGGGGCAGGCGGGGGCCCAGCAGGCCCCACAGTGCTAAGATGAGTGTTGGAGCGGTGGCAGCCGTGAAGCCACACCCTGCTGCCCTCTCACCCCTCTTTGCCCCCATGTACACTCCGTCTTTTTAACTTTTCTGAGCCAGTCCTTCGGGTGAGAGTTGGAGGACAGCTCTCGTACCCAGCCGGTGCCCATTGGGATTCGGGGCTGGCCATAGTACCAGAGGAGCACGGAGACGAATTTGGCCACTTACAACCTCCACCCAAAGAGCACCCCCCAAAAAACTCCCCACCCGCAAAGCAGACCACGGACGAAGCTGCGGCGGGGAGCGGAACACAGCCACGGCCGCCCGGACCTGTCCAGGGTCCTGAACCGGCCCCGCCGTGGCCGGGGAGCTCGGCGGGCCCGCCCTGATCTGCGGGCGCCAGGGTAGCGTGACCCTGCCCTTCCTTGCCGAGCGTCGTCGTCCTGCAGAGAAGGAGGCACCCTGATGGAGCATGGGCCCTGAGCAGGAATGGACAAAAACCACCGCTCTGCTTCCCTTTTCTCTAGCCATGATTTCTACCTGGTTTTTTTTGGGTTTCATTATTTCATCAAGGTTTAGTCCATCCCAAAACATTGTCTCTATTTCTGGCCTACAGCCAGACATCAAAGAGCCAGAGAGGAACTGAAGTCTACACAGTGTGAAGGAAGCCCTCCCACAGTGATGGTGCTGCCCTTGAAGGCCAAAGGAACTGCTACAGCAATGGGAGAACATGGCTGGGGAGCCATTGATGCCAGGGAAGGTGCTTGTTAGAGCTGAAACCGGCAGGGAAAGCTGCCATTCCTACACAGAAGGAGAGCTTGCTGCTGTTGCTTAGCAGCAGAGAGTTCCCCTAGGTCTGTTTGGAGAGGTGAACTATGGCAGAAACTGGACAATGTTCCCAGGAGAGCAGAAAAAATAGAAAGGTTGATTCCCACCCCACAACTGCACTCAGTATTCCTCCTGGCCAGTGGCAAGGAGCCCTTCTGCAAATCTCTGCCCTTTTGGTTGTGGCAGAAAGCATAAAACTGATGTTGAACAGATTTCTGTGCTAAACTACAATCGCCAAGGCCCAGACAGGACCTATGGAGATTTCATAGGTTTGACAAGTAGGACAAAATGACACTGCCTCACTCCTTGGCAGAGAAAAGGGAACGAACTCTCAGTAAGTGTACTGAGTTGTTTGTTTGTGTGGCTTAAGACCAAACTCAAAACACCTGTTAACACCACTGGCCTTTGAATTCAGCTCTTGGTCACTCTATCAGGACAGGCAGTCATTTCTCAGACTGGTGAGTAAATGTGACTCCCCTAAGACCTCTCTAGACTACGGTCCCAAGTGGCATCCTAAATTTTAGCAGGAGTGCTTGATCACGTTCAGGTTTAAAATGCTGGCTGAGTGTAACCCATTTGGTAAGTATGTTCTTGCTCCAGCATACTTTCCATTTGTCTCAGGAGATTCATGATCTGTTGTTCCTGCCCATGGCAGGGGGTTTGAAATGAGATGATCTTTAGGGTCCCTTCCAACACAAACCATTCTATGGTTCTAGCTAACATCTTATTAAAGAAGACTGTGGTTTTTTTTTCCAAAATTCATGAAGCACAGTGATGGTGGGTACTACTGTATAAAAGTATGGTATTTATGCTCCCTAGCATAAATGATGCTGGATAAACAAAGCCACCTAAGCTAACTATCTTCCAGTGATTGGGGTTTGTAGGAAACTGTCTCACACTGTAGGCAGGTACCTCTTCATCACTGCGTGTGCACACAACCACATCCTGAAACACCTGAATGGTGTGGAGGCATAAAGTCCTCACAAAATTGTTGTCTCCTCCTTTCTCCCCAAATGATGGATGCAGGCTGATGTTCAGCTGCATGAGATAGAACTGCATAAACAAAGGCTTGCACTTTGATAAAATGGGGTTTAGAGTTGGGAGAGCTGAGAGACACAGACTGGAACTCTTTCTCTCTCTAAAGGAATGCAAGCATGCATTTCTCATGCATGAAAGAAAATTCCCTCAGTCATCAGCGTAGCTTGCCCTGCATGTTTCTCTGTGACCTTACTCTTGGTCCCCTCTACTGCTCCACTCTGTTCAGGTTAATTCAACTTCACTGGGACAGAGAGAAAGCAAAATGTTAGTCTAGAAGGAATGAGAGTATTTGACCTTGCACTTATTTCTATTTCAAAAAACAAGTTATGGAAAATTGAGAGGTTACATGTGAGCTGTGTATTTAACATAATTATCCCATAGAGTGGCACCTTTTTTTCTGTAACATATAAGGTAAATCAGGAGATCTGGTTCCAATATTGATATTATCTACCAGTATATCAGGCATTAGAAAACCCACCTCCATCCTTTACTTGACTTTCCTGAACATTTCACATTAGATGCGCAAACTCTTGATAAACTTTTAGGGGGAAATTCTATCCAGCATGCAGTAGTTTCCTCTTATTCTAAATCAGAAAAGGATGGCTTTATATGAGGGTACCTTTGCAATTTAATATTGTCCCTTTGGATGTTTCTTAGACTACACCTTCCCTCTTTCCGCAAACTTGTCCAGTTAACGTGTTTTCCTAATTTTGCCTTTGTGGAAATGAAGAAATCTGTTATTGTTTCTATTTATTTTATTTTATTTTTAAATCAAAACTTGTATGGCACCTTTTTTCTTTTTCTTTTTGATTTGTTCTCACTGTTCAGAAGAGGTGATAAGAAAGATAATACAGAACATATATCTGTATTTTAGTAACATTTTATTCCAACATTCTTGCAGTTACGCATCAATGGGTGACACAATGCATGTACCTGCTCTTTGAGAGCCTGTTTGCCTTTAAGGTGTGAGGGCTGATTGACCTGAAGTTCAGGTCTCATACCTGAACTTCTGCTCCCTGCCCAAGGAGAGGTCATACACATTTGTAGGACAGCTTTTGTGTTCTAATCTATTTCAGTGTTTCCTGCTCCCTTAAATTGTTTAAAAGAGAGTTTCTAGACCATTGAATGGAGCTGATTCATAGTGAATTGGGGAGCAATTCAAACAGAGAGTAAGAAGCCATTTTTTACCTTTTTCATTGACATTAAAGCACACTTGTTACAAATCATTTTGAAGACTGATAGGCTTTTCTGGGAAAGGAGTTATTTTCAGAAGGAGAATAAGTTTCCAGAGACTTCAGCTGGAATTCAATTTTCTTTATGTATCAGCAGTATTCTAGTATTTACTTCCCCTTATGCCTTAATAAAAACTAAAAATGTAAAAAGAAAAATAAAATAAAAGATGCATTTAAATAAGCAAATTTTGAAGTGAACATAATACCAGTGATATTATGGTATGAAGCTTTGCTGAACTTCTAAATATTTGTGTTTTTTCAACATCACTTTCTTACAGGCACTTTTCTTTATGGATCTACCAGTAGTTGGTTTCAAGTAGGAAATACAGGTTCAGTGTTGATTGGAGGAAGAATAAACTGATGTCTTCAAACATGTAAAACCAGCCATAGAGTAGCATGGTCCCACAGAGCATTAACTAAGTTGTCCTATGTGCAGGGATAATATGTGCCTGTTATTTAATTTTTATTTAATCTTTCATCCACAAAATAATATTTAATTTTTCATCAACATCAATAGTGGTATGTTAATTAACTGGTAGAATTTATATTGTGTAAGCCAAAGTGTGAAAATCTCCCTGCCATGTCATTCATGCAGTCACAGGGTGTCCCTCAGCCTTTTGCTGGAGGATTAGGTTTCCTCAAGATCTGATGCTGAAACCGGTGATTGCATTACATTAGGGCTTGAAATGTTATCAGAGTGGTTAGACTTGATTTAGATCTCAGTGCAGGCAGAATTTTTTGCAGTTGGTGGCTCTGCTTAGTGCCTTGATAATTATTTCATCACTGTAAGGTCATTTTCTAGAGTGATGTATTTTCTCAGGGTTGTCCATTCCCATATGTATGTTCTGACAAAACCCTCAGCTTCAGTATTTATATCAGTCAGTGTCTGCTCCAAAGCTGCAGGAAGCCTCCGCTGTCTCCACTCACAACTCTGTTTCTTTTCTACTCCTACATATCACATCTTTATTACTTGTAAGGCAGAGGAAACTTAAAGAGAAACAACATTTGAGATGGAATTCAATATTAGAGATAAGGATCTGTTCTCCAGTAAAAGCACTGAATGCTGGTTTCAGAACATCAGAGTCAGCTCAGGAATGGTTCTACTTCCCATTCTGGCCCAGTCCAAATGATGGGTGCAGCCTCTGTGGGGTTTGTGAGCCCTTGGACAGTGCTCTGGGGCCCCATTCATGTGGCCATAAAATCCTTGGTGATGAAGAGTTTCTGGCAGATTTACAGACTACACAGGAAGGTGCTGGCCTGGGCAGAGAATGTCTAATTAGAAAGTGCAGTGTGACACACACAAAAAAATGAA
Source organism: Trochalopteron elliotii (assembly GCA_024734555.1). Classification (NCBI taxonomy): domain Eukaryota; kingdom Metazoa; phylum Chordata; class Aves; order Passeriformes; family Leiothrichidae; genus Trochalopteron; species Trochalopteron elliotii. Next base: position 1,028,256 of record JANPWX010000043.1, read on the forward strand.
ACCTTGGCTGAAGTGCAAATGCACTAAGAAACTCTGTCCTTCATTTAATTTGTCATGTTTGGCAAAATGAATCTTCACTATGTTCTCTGATCCTCTCACTTGGTGTATGACATTAAATAATTAAAAATATAATGCCAACTGCATTTTGTTTTAAACCATGAGCTTAGCATACATCTCTAATTTTTTTATCCTCTATTTTTTTCTGCCATAAACCTTTGAATTATTTGGAATAGTTGAAAATCCTTACAGGTCAGGCTTGATTTAAAAAGAAAAATCTCTTCCATCACGACCGTGTTCCGTTAGTGTATGTGCCAGTGACATGATAGACCCTGCAGTAAATCTCTGGTCAAAATGTTGATCAGAAAAAAGATTTGCTTCTACATAGAAGAATTGTGAGTTTCCAGATGATGGAGGAAGGAGCTCAGTGATGCTCGTTGCAAGCTTCCAGAAGGTGTCACTCTGCACCTACAATTTGAATGGGGAATCTCAGTATTTAAGGATTAGTGCTAAAGCACTATTCCTCCTTGTGCTATTAGGGCCTTTCTTCTCTGCTCATATGAAAATTAAGTGATTGATTGGAGAACAGTATTTCTCTTTTTTTCATGATAGAAAAAGTGAAAATATCTTCATAGTATCACTGTCACTCAAGAGGTATCTATCCAACCATGACCCGCAGAAGTATGTCTGATATTCTGGGTCACACATAACCTAATTATTACACGGGATCCTTACCACATGTGCTTGCAAGGTAATAAATATAGTTAAATTAAAGAAGAAATAAAAACTGCCATGAATGCAATTTTTAGGTCTTACAGAGCAGTTTGTAGTTATGTTCCAGAGCTGATTCAGACAGGAAGATTAATGGAGCAATTTGCAACCAGTGTTCCTGAACAGATCGAGGTTTCAGAGCCTTTGAGTAGCTCAAAGTGAGTCTGAAAGCCTGGTTGCACAACGTGGCTGCACAGTAACATTCCAGCTTGACAATATTCCTGAGGAAGACACCGTGATTTCTGCCATTAATTTTCATCAGGTTTTGGACCTTATAAAATATGGATCAATTTGAAAATTATGCAGCTATGTTAAAAGCCTGATGGGAGAAGATAGAATTCACTCATAGTGAGTTCTATGGTGGAGAATGGTGAAAATGAATGAAATTCTATGGTGGTGGAGAACATGAAAGGAGAAATACACTACAATTCCTTAGAAAAAGAAGAACAAAAGAATAAAGAACAGGCAGTGAGAGACTGCTGAAGAGTATGAGGTTAAGGGGCAGTATCAATGAGAATGTTGCAGGCTGGTGCTGCATGAAGAGAAAACTGTATTTGTCTCTTTGCAAACTAGATTGAGCTGGTGACCAGGAGTATTTATCCAGCATCTTAAAAAGACATATGAATGATGATGAGAGGAAAAGGAGCTGATTTGATAAGAATGACAGTGAGGAGAAGGTGTGAACATATTTTGAAAAAGGGAAAACTTCAGGTGTTATCTATTCCAGTGTACTGATTTATCAGTGGTACCAAACAAATACTCTTTTAAAGAGGTCAGGTTATCTCTTTCATGTAAAAGTGAGTATCCCTGTTGAAGTGAAAGTAGAAAGGCTTGGAGTTTCCTTGAAGAATCTCTAACAAACATTTATTTCAGAGATGCCTTATGTGATTTTGCCCCTATAGGAGTACCTGCCTAGACTAGAGAGACTGTAATTACAGACAGCCCAAGCCACTGGCTGAATGTTGCGCCTGCTTTTGGCTTGAGGCAGCATAACAAATGGTATCAGTTTCCAGGTCTCCCTTGACACCGCAGATACCAAGTTACAAGTTAAAGACAGAGGATCTCAAAAAAAAACCCTCAGAGCTACTGAGCTTTTAGGGGAGGCACTTCATGTGTTCCTGTGAAACCACGTTTCTCCTGTTCGATGTACAAAGAAACTGACCCTCCATTCTGCAGGCTGGGCTTTTCCTCTGGCCACTCCAAGGTTGTCTACCATGTTTCCCTGCACTGCACTTTGCTCTGGACTCTAGAATTGTCCCAAGAGAGGGAGAACAGGACTCCAGATGGACAAAATTTTGGATGTTCCTGTTTTTGTATCCCATCTTTGTGCATCACTGTTTGAATCGACTCACTGACAAGGCCACACTTGAGGCTTGTTTCCCTCCATTACACTACTGCTTTGAAAGACCACGTTCTCCTCCTGGGCAGACAAAATGTTCTCTTCCACCCTGGTTCTTGCAGTTCATTTCAAACATACTTCCTGACCAAACACAGAAAAGACAAAGTGGGACTGAAATTGTCCTGTCTGCAACAGCCTAATCTCTTCCTCTGTTCTGTAACACCTCTAACTTATTTCTCCTGATGATTTGGAAAAGTTGGTAAGAACCTGTTTGAAGTGTGCCTGTTTAGAACCCAGAGGGATAAATGAGAAAGCATAGTTTTTTTAATGAGTCTGAAACAATGTTATAACAAGATCATGCCACTCTTCTCCAGGTAAATCGTTCAGTAAGACGCTATTCTTGTACTGAAATGAAGTGCATGCATTTATCTGCACAGAGTCTGTATGAACAATGAGAAAGACTAGTCTGTCATCAAAATAGCAACCATATTTCAGAATCAAACATTTCAGTGAACATTAGGTTATGCTAGCTGGAAGAAATGTCCTTGGCTTTCAAGGGCTGTGACTCACTTTGTCAGTCTTATGACTGGAAAACTATTCAATGCCAAACCATTCAGAAGATCTGGATGTAAACTGAGAAACACTGTTTAACCCTCTTACTTAGAGCCCATATTCAAATATAAATGTTATAGATGTCCTGTGCATTACCATGCAGAATTCTGGGTAATGTAAATCAGTAAATGGAGCAAGAATTTGCAAATGAGAAAAACAGGACAAGGGGTCAGAGAGAAGCAACTCAGCAGCTTCTCCAGCACAGTCTGAGCACCTCTGCAAATCTGAGCAGGATGTCCAAGTACCAAAAGGCACAAAGGGTGTGAGTGACAAAGCTCATCTGGGATACTAAACTACAGCATTAGCAAGGAATCCTTAAAAGGAGATTTTCTTCCCCAAAGACAACCGTCTCTCATAAGAATCCGTGTGTTTGAACAAATTGGTTTGGTAATAAAAAGAAAAGAGCATGGATTTTTACAAAATGAAGCACTGCAAGGCAAGAAAATGAATACTTTAAGATATTATAATCTGCCTGTCTCTCATAATAAATTTTTATACAGTTCAAGAACAAATAATTTATCTTAGTTTGGTCTAAGCCTGACCCACTGTTTTTGGTCTTAACTTGATTATTCCCAAAGGAAACAGTGAAATCAACAAAACAGTGAGAACTGTTTTCTTTATTTAGTCCTAAAGTATATCATACAAAATGTCACAGGAAAAATCACACCTACTTCCTGAAATTAAGCTGTGTTCACAACTGGAACTGAATAAACAACAAAACAAATTTGAGCCTTTCCCGTTTTTCTGTAAGAGTTCCTCAGCATAGACCTGACATCTCTAGGCTCCTGAAAATAATTTCATTCTCTTGTGAGAGTAATTAAGTGCTTGCTACAGTGATCCAGAAAAAATGATGTGACATTTTGTGTGACAATCAGCTGCTGCTTGGCAGGCATCACTGGGCAGCCCCTGATTTATTTTAGCCCGTTCTTATCTTTAACAGTTGATATGGTGTTTTAGATTAGATTTATTTTGAGAATGACACTAAAAGTATAATACTGAAGGCAATTAGCCTCCTGAGCTGTTTCCAACCACATAAAGTAGTAGAATAAATATCTGTTAGGTTAAAGATCTCAGAATCTAATTTCCTGAAAGTTTTTGAATCAGCAATAGGACAGGAATGGGCTTTGGGAAAGGCCAAGCCTTCTGAGGCATCCAGAACTGTCAGTAAGCAGGCACAGGCTGCTGCAAGCAAGGCTTGACCAGTTCACCTGCTCACAGATCCTTGCCATTTCCCGTGTTACCCCTCAGCCCATGTTTTGGATGAGTCTGATGGAAAAATAATGGTCTGCCTGTCTCACTTGTAAATTTTAATGCTTGTGAAGAAATATATAATTACTTACACTGTACATAAACAAGGTACTTTCATTCCCCATGTGGTCTCTGGGAGAAGAGTGATGGTCTCTCCCTTGCATTTCCTGGCTTGGCATGGCTTTGACCTTGTCAGAAAGATGCACCTAGCTGTCATCTGGCAATGTGGAGCTGGGCTTTAAAATTAAGATATTTTTGATACGATTCTGATCTCTTTTTGCATCTCTTTTTTTTGACTGGTTGAAGCTGCTTTGTGTAAAGATGCAAATAGATGAGAATAAAAAACTGTCCTGTTATTGCACAGAAGGGACCAGCAAATGGGATAAGTATTAGAAGGCTTGAAATAAACAATTATTTTCCTGTAAAGACTTTGAAATTTTTGTGGAAAGAAATTACTGTGAAAAAGCATGTGAGGAAATCATGATTTTTGCATCTGCACCACTCATGAGAAATGCATTTCGGGTAGCGTGCGTTGTATACAAACAGGCAAGGAGTACAAGTAGATTACTCTTCATGCTCACAGTATAAACAGCAGGCAGGGATATTTAGGCTGATTCTAGCATCAAATGTCATATGGCACTTTCAAATTCCCACCCAGAACCACCTTTCATAATCTTACATCATAGAAAGAGTTGGGTTGGAAGGGACCTTAAAAATCATCTCTTTCCAGCTCCCCACACCCTATGAACCCACACCTTCCAGTAGACCGAGTTTCTTAGAGCTCCATCCAGCCTGACCTTTAACACTTCCAGGATGGGGCATCCACAACTTCTCTGGGCAACCTGTTCCAGTTCCTCACCACCCTCACACTAAAGAATTTCTTTTTCATATCTAATCTAAACCTACTCTCTTTCAGTTTCAGGCCATTTCTCCTTGTCCTGTCACTCAGTGCCCTCATAAAAAGCCTATCTCCAACTTTCTTGTGGGCCCCTTTTAGGTACTGGAAGTCAGCACTAAGATCACCCTGGACCCCTCTTTTCTCCAGGCAGAACAACCCCAACTCTCTTAGCCTGTCTTTATAGGAGAGCTGTTCCAGCCCTCTGATGACCATGATACTGCACCCCACATCACTCTCCTGGTGTCTTCCAGCAGAAGGATTTGCTAATCTGGTACTTCAGGATTCCTCTGGCACTCAGAAATCTCTGAGAAATATGAGCTGAAAAAAACCCATAGACCAATTCCTCTTTCAATTAGAAATAAGGTGTATTGGAAATAAATCAGAGTACAATGGGAATGCTATGCGTGGGTGATCTCTAACACATCATGGCATTGAGGCTGAACTGCAAGTTAAAACAACACCAAGTGCATTATGCTGGGCTGGTGACACAGAAAGGTACATCATTTCAATTTTGTATTTTACTGGAAGCCATTTGCTTTCACCAAGTTTGAGTGTGAGAGGTATATCATGGAGTAAAGGTAAATTCCTTCTGACTCCAGACACCCAAACTATATGCCTTTTTAAGAAGCTCTAAGTGGTCTTCCAGAGAAATGTTGCTTTTCCCAGTGTCCTTTATCTAAATTGTTAATTCTTGCTAGTGAAAGAATATAGTAAATTAGCGTATTTGTAAATCTGAAGTTCCCCTATCTCAAATGAGTTGATTTAGATTTAGGCTGAGCAGGTCATTTATTAATCAGCATGACATTTTGTTCCACTTAAGGAAGGTCATTGCATATTAATAAAAACAATCTCTGTAATTCAGGTCAGTCTAGGATTGTTTTGCTGAAAAATTTTCAGAACTAGTGTAAAAGCACTTTCCCTACTGGTTTTCATATTCATTACATTCTTTCTGACAGTAATATCTTAATCAGCCCAGGAATCTGCATTTTGCCCATTTCAAAGGTGCACACATAAAAAGGAAGCTTTAGGACTATTTCAATAGTGAAATATGTAAATCACTAAATTAGAAAAACACATTATTGCAAATTAGTACAAATTATCTACGAGGACTAGAAAATTTGCACACCATTAATATGCAAGTAATCTACCCATTAATGTGTAGTACATTATTATTTTGACAACTTTTACAAAAGAATGCCCTATGATTGCTGTCTATGCAGCTATTATTGGCTCATAGACAATACTGAGGAATACAGCCAGGTATTCTCAGGAAAGTGCTTCTGGATATAAAAAAAAGAATTTATGAATTAAAAATATTATTATGCCATGTAATTACAGAACAGTTTAAAAAAAAAGACTCTTTGAAGAGCTCTTTGTTTCACAGAATAGTTGAGATTGGAAGGGGGCCCCTGTATATTGTCTAGTTCTGCCTCCTGCTCTTCAGGCTTCCTTCTGTGCTGAACAGGGTTTGGATTCCTCTGAGGATGGAGATTTCAAAACCTCTCTAGGCAACCTGTCCCACCACCCCCACTGTCAAAGCCCACAACTTTTTCTGTTTGATAGAAAAATTCTTGCTTAAGCCACATTCATCTGTTCTTACTTTCATACATAATGCTTAAGATTAAAAGATAATGTTTTAAAAGGAGTTATATTTAATGGTTTGAGCTGCCTGGAGCAGACTAGTATACTGTGGACACCTGGGGGAAATATGGGAAGGAAACCCCAAACCCAACATGAAAGAACTCTGCAAGCTGTGCAGGGGTAGCCAGCAAGTGGTGAAAATGAGTCCCATGCACTGACAAAAGCTAAGCCAGGGGCTCACTGCACATATTCCAAGGCTAGGTCTGCTGAAGGGTGCCCCATTCACAGCACACTGTGATCCCCCACTGCTCCCAGCAGGACCCACAGAGCCGAATTGGCCTCTCCTGGCCAACTGTTCATATACTGGGCACAACACCCCATAGGTATGGAATGTCCCTTTGTCCAGTATGGGTCAGTTCTCCTGGTCCTGCGCCCTCCCAGTTTTTGTGCACCCACTCACTGACAGAACATGGCAAATGGAAAAGTCCTTGACTTAGGGCAAACAGTGCTTAGCAACATCTAAAACTTCACTTTGTTGGTAATGTCAGTCTCACACTGAATCCAAAACACAGCTCTGCACCAGCTACTTGGAAGAAAATTAAGTTTACCCCAGCTGAAACCAAGGCAACACTGCAGGTCTCATAGGGGTTGATAGAGTCTGTAAAAATGTGCAGGGGTAGCCCTTTCTTAACTAGTGAAAGCACTTCAGGGACAGGATATACTATTGTTATAAAGGATACATGTCCAGAAAACAAAATTAACCATCAGAGAATATTACAGAGAGATAACATTCTCCAGTTTGTCCTAGAAATAACTTTGCTTACATTTAAAACTAAGTGCATATGATTTTACCTTATTATCTTATTCTATAACTATTTGGTAAAATACCCACCTTTTTCCCTATCAAACAGTATACTGTATCATCAAAGAAATTGTCAGCATGACCAGTTGTTCACAACTTGATGGTCCTAAATAATACTCCTATATCTCTCCCAGAATTTTGTTTCCCTTTGAAATCTTGCTCCTGAATAAAACAGACCATCAAACACGTCTCAAATTTTACATCTGCTGTGTAAGAATAATCATTTTGACAGAGACAAAGAGTTCTGGCTGCATCTGAAAGTGCTTTGATCCCTAGCCATGGAGTTTGCATCCCCTGCCCATCTCAAACATAAGAGATAATATGTGACTGTTAAATTATGTTTCAGCCTGTTTAACTATGTACAAGACCTGTTCAGAAGAACAGTATTGTGTTCTTGGTATAATCCACTGCTTGGTTTGTTCACACCACCCTCTGACAATCACAAGCTTTCAGACACACAAATGCTACTGTGACTAAGTATGAAAAACATACTGCACCAAACAAACACTCCTGACATGAAAATGTACTTGGTGGAGATTATGTTGACTGAAAAGGGTGAATATATTTACTAATACCAGGACTCTTCCTACTATTATAAAAAATAAAGACAACATCTGATTTCAGAGAGACCGTTAAGAGTAATAGCAATTAATGACTGACAGCACTCATCAGCAGAAGACACTGGAGTACTTGGATAAAAGCAGTGCAATTATTCAACTGGTATGTCTTATTTAGCGAATAACAATTTCTATGATTTTTGACCTTTCCGGAATTGTTTGTGAATGGATTCATATTTTATCAAAGAAATATGATTCACAGCAGTTGCCAAATAATTTAGGTGACTTTCGGTGACTACATCAAGAGTGACTTTTGCATTACAAACAGTTCATTGAATAACACTGGACTTCTCCAGGCCCAAAGGATTCCTGAAGAGCTGCAATCAGCTAGAAGAAGGATAAAGGATGCCATACTTCCATGGGGCTGCTCCTTCAGACATCATGCTCAAGGCCATTTCCATTTCTGCCTGGCCCTGTTACAGCAGCCCTCTTCTTGTTTAATCACAGCATGAAAAGGGTCCTGGCTTATTCCTCCTTACAGGTTATCCTGACTCCAACTAAACACTGACTCTGGCTGCAGCAAGTTTCTACTTGCAGCCTCTGACTGCTGGTTATTTCCTGCTAAACTACAACTGCATGTATCAGTTTACAGACTCTAACTGCAGGCTTTTACCTGCCTAGACTATGACTGCAGGGTCCAACTGCAGATCCAGACTGAGCTCACAACAGTGATTCTCTCTCCCCAGAATCCTTCTTCTTCATGATTCTCTCATTCCCTCTTCCTCAAGGTTCCCCCTCACCAGCTAACCCACTCTCTTTTCTCACACTTATCTTTATTGGCTACAGCTGTGACTCATCAGGGGCCAGCTGTTACTTATCAGGGGCAAGCTCATCTGTATTCTCTTCTCCTACAAGGTCTCCCACAGAGAATTTAAATGGATAGGACTTGGCAAGAAGAAAATCCACACTGGTATAGCCAGGTATCGTGGTGCCTCAGCTTACAGGTTATTGTTCAGGGAGGATTAATACTTGTTCTCTGTGTCTCCTTGGCACATAACCTTGTCACTTAACACTATGCCTTTCTTCACCTCTCTGCTCCATGCCCTGTGGAGGAAAGAAAGCCCATACAGGTGAGGCAAGTGTCCACAGAAGCAGGAAAGGATTCTGCCTCAATCCCTAGCAAGAACAGGTCTGCTCTCTCAAAGAAGATGAGTTGGAAGCAAAGGGATTCCGCACCCCACCCCCACTACTTGAGCAAGGCAAACTGAACATAGAGACAAATCCAAGAAAGATCCAGATCATAAGACAGTATCACAGCAAGGTGGAAGTCAACTCCTCAGATCAGATTTACAATCAGGTCCCACAACCACCAGGCAAGCCCACACTGACAGGTGACAGCCAAGGTTGAGCCAGGAAGTCAGCCCAGGGTGGGAGGCTCCACTGTTGGAGACCATCACTCCTTCAGGCTCAGCTCTAGGGAACAGGCCCTGTGGGCTAAACTTAAACAGAGCTGCAGGATCCATGGGTGAAGGAGGAGGCCACAGCTGAGGCTGCCCAGGCCCATGAAAACTTATTAATGCCCCCAGAGCCCTGGCAGTGCTTTCCTATCTGCACTTGCCCAATCATTTGCTGTCTGTAGGTGTATTATTCATGTAAACCAAATCTGGAGACTATATGCTTAGAAACCATTATGTTACAGAAGTGAAACAGGTTCTATCAACTATTAACAGGTGTAATCTGGATATGAATTAAAATGTGGCAGCTCTCTGGGGAACATTCTCGCCCTCTTCTGAGGAAAGGATGTCAATGAGCTCTGTGGAGCAGGACTTTGGCTAAATTTTCTCCATAGGGAAAAAACCCTGTGATATATTTGAAACCTTGCAGTATCTCCCTATGCAGTGTAATGTTTCTGGGGTGTTTTATTTTGTTTACTTGTGAAAAGCTCCTCGGGAGCACACATGAATGTGTCCGTGTTAGCTCTGGGTTAAGAAAGTCCTTGTATCTTTGTCCTGATAGTTGTAAAAAGCAGTTTATTCACTTTTGCTTTTTAACATTTTTATAAATCAAGATGCAAACATGACAGAGAGAAAGGCTTTTTAAGCATGCAAATGGAGATAGAAACAAACAACTTGCTGAGTTAATTTAAATGTCATGAAGAGAATTTAAAAGGCCTTTAAGCTCTGCCTACCACTTTTCAAAAACATTTCTCTTGTAATTCAGTTTCTCTTTGAAAGCACATTCAAGGATAAATAAACCTAATTCAAGTGTTCTGTTAAAATATCTAGGTTTGTTGTTTTGTTTTTTTGGGTTTTTTTTAGTTGAAAAATTTATTTGATATTTTGGCTTTTATACTCTTTGGCATGTTGAATTAGATGCCAACTTGCTCTCAGAAGCAGCCACCAGTCACACTGAGAAGTATCAAATCCGAAATCTCATCTAAAGTGGAAGGGAACATGGGAATTAATGAGGACTGTGGAATCAGTCTGATCAAGGACCCTGTCAGTCACAAATTACAGGTCTAAGAACCTAATCTCTCTATAGCAACCAGTATCATATATAGAACTGTTTTACCAAAAGAACCTGAACTTTCTGTACACTTCAATATCACCAGGAATTATTTTAAAAAAAAAGTTTTAATGTGATCTCCTTTATTCTGGAAGTGTAAGTAACGAACTGGTCTTGAACCTTACAAACTTCAATTTATTTTACTCAATTCTACTGGGAAATCATGTAAACCCTCTGTGCTGTGGTTCCCTTTCAGTAAAAGAAAGGCATTTCCCTCCCATGTAAAGCCTGCAGTTTATTTTAGTCCCCCAGCCTCAGGGCTGTACACACTTCTAGATGGGTAAGTTTTCTAACTTCCTACCACTAACACAATCCTTGTAGACTCATTAGCTACCAGTAACATTGCTTACACTATGTATGTGAAAGGATCATTTGGTGATATATGGTTTATGAAATTTTGGAGACCATGTTCCCCCGAGAATGTAGCCTCATACCTGAGCTTCCAAATCACAGCAATTTCAACTCAGCTGAGCTCAGGAAGTGGTTACAGAGCATCTCCTGGGCAGTCCCTGCAGGCTGTCTTTGCTACCAGTGATGAGAGCCACACCAGTAGAACTGCAGCATTTAGAAACAAAAGCACTAAATAAAGTAAATGGGACAGATAGCAAGCAGGAGGAGGGAAGCTGGCAGCAGTGCTGTTAAAAGAACTGTGGACAGTAGCTGGCTCTGAACCTTCCAGCAGCATTTATGTGCCTTTATAGAGATAAATCTTTTGCAGAAGAGAGAAATAGTAAGTTATCCTCTGTGAGGTCGCTGACTCAGTCCCCAGTCTCATGTTCTCAAAGACTCAGCAACAAACCACAAATTCAGGTGATATACCCAAAAGCAATCAGCAAGCTGAAAGGAACAATTCACGTGGAGTGAATTAAAGGATGGCTAAATGAGAAAGGACTAGGGACATGAGTTATGAAGAACTCAGTATCTGGCTTTCAGAAACTATGACTGTTAATGGTTAACTTCAGGAGCCATTGGGCATATGACAAAACCCCTTTTGCCTTCAGGAGGGTCAAGACATCCCCAGGCTCATGTGCCAAATGGACAGAAAACAGGACAGAATGACATGAAATTCTGAACAGACTGTACTTCGTTCATTATCAGAAACAGTTTTCTGATAGCAGCAAACCAGGCTGAACATTTCCTCTCAGCAAAAGCAATGAAAGTCATTTAGGATTTCTGATGAGTGCATTCCTTTAATTCAAATGAAATGGCCTCTTAGAAACGGATATACTTTGGCTAAGGAAATGGGATGGAGAGATCAATTCTAGCTTTAACATGAATATTTGTAAGGCAGATATGGAATTGGGAATGGCTTTTCCCCTGTCTCAGCTTTCACCAACCCTGCCAACGAACTCAACTGGATGCCTTAGCTCCTCTCTATGCTGGCTTTAAGTCTGAAAAAAGACAGCCTTTATTTTTCCAGGAGTGCAGGACTTTGCTATCACATTCTTTTCCCTATCATGCACAATGGTGCACCACTTTTGCCCCAAAGCTACAATAAGATACAATTTCTTGCATTTGTCTCTCTTGTGCTGCATAGGAGGATGGATAAATAAATAAATAATATCACTTCACCCCTCAGGCAGCTTTCAGGCTTTTGACAAAATCTAGAAGATACATGACTGTTGTTTTTAATTAAGGAATACTCTACAGGTTCACTAAAAGGGATTTACTGTAACTCCCTAGTAGACTTCAGTATTATGCAGTTTGATTTCTTTGACATATCATCTCTTGTGAACTATCAATAATCTGACACAGTAGCAGTAAAAACTGCAGAAGTCTTCAGTGTCTAAACACCACGAAGAAACATATTTTCCCTCACCCTTTTAGCAACAGATTAGCTTCACAAAATATGAATAATTTTTGTTAGATGGATGTGTTTATTATATTCTTTGAAAGCAGACAGTGGGAAGGTGGATCACCACCTGCTTTGTCACTGTGGTTGCAACATGTTGAGGAACAGAGGGCAGGGGATGAGCCTCAGGAAAAAGGAAAACTACATGAATAGTGATGTCTTGGCGACAAAAAGCCTATGGCTGTTATTCATGACATTAATATTTTGTTTCTCCTCTTTCCCAGATACACCATTTCATCTCCTCCTACAGGACATTTGGATAACTAATCCTGCATTTTTTTCTTACCTTGAAAATCCACTGTGCAGCTTTAATATCTGCTTCATCTTCATTTTGGAGGTTCTCCTTTGCATGACAGTTGTCTGCATGGTAGCTGTGAGTCCTGAAGTAGAACACAATTTGCCTCCACATCGAAAAATAAAAAGGCTGTTCCTGAATCAAATTTTACAATGACCTCTCTTGGAAAAGCAACACTTATATTTAGTGATGAAACTAAACCAAATCCCAGACATTGGGCTGAAGGACAACAACATAAAGATTGCTTGACTGGTGAACAAATGTCCAGGCCCCTTGCAGCTTGCCAGTTCTTCCTGCAGCCTCTGCAGTTCTGGAGACAAACAGGATTATCTGCCCTCAGATATCTGCAGTGTCTCATCCCTTCAGCATGTGCCGGCTTAGAGATTAGATTTACAATTTTGTAGGTTTTAGTAAATTTCAAAGGAGGAAGATGGGCATAGAGTGATTGAACACAACAGAGAAACAAGCTGTAACAATCATCAGACACTTTTTATCACCTCAGAGTGAATGCATTTCATTTACAACTTGAAAGAAACAGGCAGCACCAAATGGAGATATCTGTCTTAGGTCAGTGGTACCTGCCAATCACATGTTTTTCCTCATTGGCTGAACAGATGGCCTGCTGGTAATCCTTGCAGTGCCAGTGAAAACAGCACAAGAGCCACAGCCGTGTCTCAGGATAGAGACACACTAAATATAAGAACTAAGGCTCCAGGTAGATTATTAATAGATTATTTCTCCCAGCTGTATAGAGGGCTGCCATTTTTTTGCCAACTATTTCACTTGCTATTGTTTACATCCTTTTTCAAGCTGAAAAATATGTCTAATCCAGCAATCTTTTTCTACCAAGAGTCCAAAGTTGCGACAATTAAGCATTGTAGATACAAGGTAGATATAACATATCTGCCCGCACAGCATCTCTTGTGAGAAGAGCTGCCTTGGTCACATTTCTGTCCTTTTTTCAGAGAAATCCAGTAAATGCTGAGGAGAAAAACTAAGAACAGTGAGGCTTGACGAGGTAAGTTGCACTAGAAGTCATCGTAAACTCTTTACAGAAAGCTGTAGCATAAGCGCCAGCAATAAGTTGACTTTGTCAGAGTTGCTGCTGAGACTTAAGAAAATTTTTTTCCCCCTCTCCTCTAGCCAGGCTTACCCAGCAGCACTGGGTAGCTCAGGATTTCCTTTTTTCTCCAAGAAGCTACTATTCTAACTTTACTTTTTTCTGAGAGGGTGAAGTTAAAGGAGCTATTGCTTTTTTTTTCCGTTTTTTAAATTTGACCCAGAGGTGAGCTTTACTTCACCTGGTACTGCAGTAATTTTTGAAAGAACAGCACTCCTTCTACACTTCCAGCTGAGGACCCCCTTGTAGAGACAAAAGCTGTTGGCACAAAGCAACAGAGACTGATGGTGAAAGGAAGAGATGCTGCAGGCTCGAAGAGTGGCTGGAGACTCTTCAGCTTTCACTAGAGAAGGGAATGTACATGAGACAGAATGTCCCTACTCTGTAAAGGAATACACTCTCCTATTTTAACCCCAGATGCTTTGTTTCTCAAAGCTACAAACAGTCTTGCACTGGCCTTTCTGTTCCTGTTTTTGCATAGTGCTTCACTTCCAATTTTTTGGCATTACAGCATTGTTCCATTATACTAGGAAGAAAAATAGAAGATATATTTATTACAATAACATGTTAGTTTATATTTCTTTCAAAAAGACCACTCCTATTGCAGATAAATTATGTGTGGTTCCTTTACTGAGCTTGTAAAACCTAATTTCAAAGAGGTAGGTGGAGCAATCAGAAGGTTGCCTGTTATAACATATGCACAAATGTGGCATATTAGCTTTGCCAGATCCCTTGGGCCAGAATCGGATTAATTCAAAAGAAAAATTATCCAAGTGATCTATGATCTATCAAATGATCTATGACCTGGAAGTCAGATAAGTCTGTATCGTCTGCAGGAAGCAAGCATTACTTGTTAAAAAGTATATTCACAAAATAGTGTTTTCCCACCATGACACACACAATAAAATGAAGATAAAATAAGAGGAGAAAACAGAGACTGATTAAGCTGTAAAAATCCAGTTCACAATGGGCCAATCTTGCTATAATTCCTCAGACATCTAATTCATTCAAATATCTAATGAAGTACTCCACATCTTCTCATATTGAAAAATCACTTTTGTTGCCATGCAAGGAGGCCTCCTCAATGAGGTGTCTTCAACCCTCCACAATCAGAAAGGAGAGAAAGAAAAACACTTTAGCATTTTGTGAATTAGAGAAGTGTGCTCACTTTCCTGACCTTCTAAGCATGTTTTGCTTGGATAAACTTTCAAAGCATTTTCTTCTATACATGTTAAATACTTGTGCAGACAGGCAGGAGCCAGGTGATGTACAGAATGCTGAAAGGTTAAATGGCAGGTGTGCAAAACACCTCTGTAACTTGGAGAATATGTGATAGACAATGATACATTGTTCTAAATACAAAAAAGAAAGGAGAACAGAAAAACACTCACGATCCAGCTGTCTGTAGTTTTAGTGTGAGGATGACTCATCTGCATTCATTTTCTAGTATTAAACTATTGAGCATTCTTATTCTTTGTGATCCAGGAAATTGATGACTTTTATTCCTGCATGCTGATGTGCTTTTCACTTTTCACTCTGCTTCACACATCAATAAATTCATCTAAACATAGCAACTTCAAGTGAAGCTGCACTGCCAGAAGTTAATGGGCAAGCACTGACATGACCAAAAATAGCTAAATGAGAATTGTTTTGCACACCTGACTCCTAAAGGATAGATGCTTGCCAAAAAATAGGCACACAGCACTTTTACAGTCATTACCTTTAGCAAGATCCAGAGAATCAACCAGCACAAATAAGGCACCATAGGATGCTCCAAGCTGATGACACAGGATGGGTTTGTACTGGTTGCTGAGAATTGCCTTTTGCTGTTGTAGTGGTGACAGGCACACAAGACAGGTTCCTGTAATAACTGTACAATTCTTTCCTTTCTCAAAGCTTTCCCTTGCAATGAATGAAGTTCCTTCACACAGAGAGTGCCTCATGGGAATCACACTGGTGAAAATCTGCAGATGTGCCCAAGCGTTTGAAGATGGGGAATACAAGCACATCTTGGTAGCTTACCCAACTACTCTCTGACAAGATGGTGCACAATTTCACTGTGCACTTGTCAAAGGAGTAACAGTGTCACCAGCAAAGTTTCCACTACACTATTCACCTCATTTCTCAAACATTTCTGAGTGTACTGAACAGAAGAGATTCCAACCAGATGCTTTTTGCGCTCTTCTGAAGACCCTTCTGTATTATGAAAGCTGCTAATTTCTTCCTACCCTCTGCTGTGTGTATCTCATTCAAGAGTTATGAATCAATGCTCAGACTTGACCTCTTAACCCAGGAAAGTTGTTGGATGGAGTACCATACCTTAAACACCTTGTCTGTACACATGAAGAGCCCTTCATGAAGAGGTGTGAGACATGACTGTCCCTTACAGAGCTATAGTAATTTTGTGTTAATGTTTTGCCTTTATTCCATTGCATGGCATTGAAGAATATGTAAATTAAATACATCTATTTTATATATATATATATGCATACATATATGTATATAGTATACACGTATATTCAGGAACAATATATTGTTTGCGATCTTTAACATGCCACATTGGGTTCACTAACTTTGACTTCTCTGCTAGAGATTCTATTACATTGCCTGGCCCAGTTGTCATGCTTACTCTCATAGTTCCTTAAATACTCCCTGGAATATATGTTTAAAAAAAAAAAATCACTACTACAATATTTTCTCCCCTCTTTGCATTTCTGCTAACTCAGTAGATGCATACTTTCAGCCAGTATGCCTCACTCCTAAGTTACAGAAAAGTAACAGGGAAGTATTTTTTTACTGTAGCCTCTCAACAGACTGGGAAATTAATAGTAAAGCCAGAGTCTGATATTTGTGATGAAGTCAACATGCCAAATCACACCTTTTAAAATTCCTTTTCTACAAATGACTATGTTGCTGTAGTATCAAAATTTTGACTGCAAATAGCAATCCATCTCCTTTTAGCCAGACTTCAGGCTGAATGAATGGTGATAAACTCTTGCAGGTAGTGGAATTAGGAAAAAAAATAGTCTGCTATAAAAAATTAGGCCAGTGATGACCTGATGCATATTCTCAACAAGAGATCACATTGGGCACCAAACTGAAACCATAAACTTTTTATTTTCTGCTTACAGTAAGGTTCTGAAACAATATTGGAAGCAGGAACTTCAAGTGAGAGAACCACAATCCTCTGCATACTCAGGTTCATACGGAGTACAGTGGTACTCTTGGGTTAAGCCAGAAGTGTGCTAAAGGGCTGGTAGAAATGTGCTGGGCAAAAAAGACTACAGCATTTTGGATGATTTCTTTGAAACAGGTGATCCTTGGCAGAAGAAATGGCTTTGCATATCTATGCAAGAATTCAGGACATTACCCTGCTAGACATAGGGGTATATGGTGAGGAGCAACTCTGTTTGTGCCTTAAAACTGGCAGCTGGAAATGCACATTAAAAGGTGCTGATCCTGTTCCCAAGGGTTTACATGAACTATTGGACTGAACTTGGAAGGGTGAAGATGGAAGAATACCATACTTGGCCTAGGTAAGAAAAATGCACAAAGTCATCAGTGTTTTCAGTGGTGGGACAGTTTGGGGTTTGGGCAGAAGTATCATTGTGGACAACTGAGGCAGTTTCATGGAAGTAAAGCCTGATGTGCTAGATGGTAACTTGTAGGATCACTGTACAGGCCTTTGAAGCCTTGTGGTTTAACCTCAGCAGGCAACTAAGCACCATGCTGCCGCTTGCTCACTCTCTCTCATGAAATGGAGAGAAATGGAATAGTAGAAGTGAGAAAACTCATGGTTTGAGGTAAAGACAGTTTAATAGGGAAAGCAAAAGCTGCTCATGCAAGCAAAGCAAAACAAGCAATTAAATCACCATTTCCCTTTGGCATGCAGATGTTGAGCCATCCCCAGGAAAGTTGGGCTCCATCATCTATAGCAGGTACTTGGGAAGACAAACACCATGACTCCAAATATCTCTCCCCTTATTTCCTCTTCTCCTTCCAGTTCTACATGCTGAGCATGATGCCATATGGTGTGGGATATCCACTTGGTGAGCTGGGATCACCTGTCCTGGCTGTGTCTTGTCCAAACTCCTTGTGCACCCCCAGCCTTCTCACTGGTGGGGTGGAGGGAGGAGCAGAAGAGGCCTTGGTGCTGTACAAGCCCTGCTCAGCAGTAATAAAAACATCCCTGTTTTCAGCACAAATCAAAACATAGCCTCATGCAAGTCACTGTGAAGATAACAAATTAATTGCAAACAAAACCAGTACATGCCCTCCTTATGCAAATTGCATTTAAAAAGCTTCAAGCCTTGTTCTGTTTATCTTGCAAGACCTTTGCCTTTGGTTTCTTTATAAAATGGGGAGAACCATATGTATTATCATTAGTAACGTGATTTGAAATGACTGTGGAAAAGGTGAATATGTTTATTCCAGATGCCCGATGCTGAGCACAAAAGGAGTGGCAAGTGAGACATGCCATAAACAGGCAGAGCAGAAGCAGGAAATACTGAACGCCACAGTTACAAACACTATTTTAAAAGGGGAACTGGTTAAAATAAAGCCAAATTCTAACTGTCAGCTATGAAGCAAAAATCAGATTCAAATAAACTTTCAAAGCAACAGATTTTTCAAAATTGTGTGGAGATTTCTATGCTAGAGGTCAGGAGCTCTGCCAGCATTTCTTATCACTGTGAGTAAGCAATGTGCAAGAACACGTATTTGTTAGATTAAGCCTCCAAGTACCATGTTTGGTAATCCATGGAATCACATTAATGGATGTATTTATTACACACTGGATGACACAGAGTGTGCATAGGGCTTAGGGTGCTTTCTTCTGATGAAGCATAAAAACATGCAAATGCTGTTACTTGGACTGTACCTGGGATTTATGCTTGTGGTATGAAGGCCCATTTTAAAAGAAAAATTCTATGGAAGAAGTGTAAATCAGTGGCACAGTGACAAGTGTCCTGGAGTTAAAATCCCTCCTATTGAGATACTGGTCAGGCATTATTTGAAGAACAGTGTATCCTCTAAATGGAAAATACAGAGACTCTAGAAAAATTAAGTTAGCAGCAGACCAGCTCTAAGGCAGTTCTACATTGGCTGTCTTAATCTGCTCACACACAAACCCCTAATAATTTTTGTTTGCTCTTTGTATGTTAGCAGAATGACTTTTCGGGATCATTTCTGACCGGGAGTGGTATGTCTGTGCACTTCAGCACGGTATGACTGGAAAACCTCACTCAGCAAATGAAT
This sequence comes from Trochalopteron elliotii, assembly GCA_024734555.1. NCBI lineage: Eukaryota > Metazoa > Chordata > Aves > Passeriformes > Leiothrichidae > Trochalopteron > Trochalopteron elliotii. The sequence goes on from JANPWX010000043.1 coordinate 1,047,209, forward strand.
GCAATGAGATTTTTTTTTTTCTCTCAGAAACATAGAAGTTTAAGCCCAAAGCTTTTGAAACACTTGGGCCTTTAGTCTCAAGTTTCCTTCCCAGCCAGACTCGTGCTGTCTCTGTGGAGCCATTTCTGCAAATAGTACAGGTGGGCACCTGTGGGCACATGCTTTAATCCTCTCTTCCCACTACAGGATGAGATCCCCTGTATAAAATCATAAACATATACACAGGTCTTGCATTTGAGTCAGGGCAATGCCCAGCACAAATACAGGCTGGGCAGAGAATGGATTGAGAGAAGCTCTGAGGAGAAGGATTTGGGGGTGTTGGTTGACAAGAAGCTCAATGCGACCTGGCAATGCGCACTCAGCCCAGAATGCCAACCCTGTCCTGGGCTGCAACCCTGGCGGGGGGGGTGGAATCAGACGATCTTGAAGGTCCTTTCCAACCCAAACCATCCTATGGCTCTATGACATGTATAGGTATATACAAATGTGCATATTTTTATGTTCCAAACACATTTCCAGCAGCACAGCCACGCAGCCACACACCTGGCCGCGCGCGGGCGGCGGGGGCTGTCCCTCGCAGGCCGCCGTCGCGCTCACGTGAGCGGCGTCACATGACGGCGGCGGCGCGGGGGCCGTCGGTGCGCGGAGCTGCCC